>PVJN01003253.1:0-104006 GCA_004026805.1 Lasiurus borealis
AATATGTTGTCTTTGTCTCACTTGCATATTATCTTTTTTGCAATTACTTAGGTCTAGTTTTCTTCTGCTTTCACTTCAATTTATTTATTAAACTCATTTGTCAGCTGGAATTTACTAAATGTCAGCATTAGTGGTAAATAAGGTCACATACCTGCTTTTATGAAGCTTTGTGCTTTTATGAAGCTACTAGAGGCCCAGTGAACAAAATTTATGCACTGGGGGTTGGGGAAGGGTGTCCCTTAGCCCAACGTACACCCTCTCCAATCTGAGACCCCTTGAGGGATGTCCAACCCCCTGGGATGGGGCCTAAACAGGCAGTTGGACATCCATTTCATGATACAGGACTGTGGCTCCAAACCACTTACTTGCCTCTGCCTGATTGCCCCTAACCACTTCTGCCTGCCAACCTGATCACCCCTAACCACTCCCCTGACAGCCTGATCGATGCCTAATTGCTCCGCAGCCGGCCCAATTGCCCCTGTCTTCTCCTGCCATCCTTGGTCTCCCCCAACTGCCCTCCCCTGCAGGCCTGGTCAGCCCTAACTGCCCACAATGGCCCTCCCCTGCAGGCCATCTTGTGGCAGCCATCTTATGCCCATCTTGTGTCTTGGAGTGATGGTCAATTTGCAAATTACTCTTTTATTAGATAGGATTAACATTTTAGTTTAGGATGGGTGAGGAAAATATAACAAACTTTTGATGTTCAATAGTAATAATAAGAAGAAACCCAAGTAAGGAATTGAAGATTGGGGGAAAGGAATCTGACATTTTATTATTTATTTAACATTTTATTGATTTTAGAGAGGAAGGGAGAGTGAGAGATGGAAACATCAATGATATGAAAGAGGAACATTGATCAGCTAGCTGCCTTCTGCACACCCCCTATTGGGGATCGAGCCCACAAACAAGGCCTGTGCCTAACAAGGAATTTAACTATGATCTCCCAGTTCAAGGTCAATGCTCAACCACTGAGCCATCCTGGCTAGGCGGAATTGGGCATTTTAGATAGAGCAATGAAAACAGGCTCTCTCTGATGATATTTGAGAAGCGACCTGAATGAAGTGATACAGTGAACTAGGAAACCAGGATCATCCAGATGTAGAGAAGGGCCAGGACAAAGGTCCTGCATGCAGTAGGAAGATGGTATGTCCCAGGCAGAATGATTAGAGCCAAACAAATAAACAGAAGCTGGTGAAAGATGAATCTAGAGAATTAGATAGGGCAAGTCACAAAAATGGTTGAAGGCCCTAATAAGGGGTTTGAATTTTGTTGTAAGTATGAATAGAAACAGGGAGATGGTAAGTGCTTTAAAAGAATCCCTCTGACTGCCACTAAATATTTCAACAGCAATAAATTGAGTACAGTAGTCCCCCTTTATCAGTGGAAGATACATTCCAAGAACCCAGTGGGTGCCTGAAATCACAGATAATAAGAAACCCTATATATATTATGTTTCTTTGTATACTTACACACCTATAATAAAGCTTAATTTATAAATTAGGCAGAGTAAGAGATTAAAAACAATAGATAATAGAACAATTATAACAATATACTGTAATAAGTTATGAGAATGTGGTCTCTCTCAAAATACCTCATTACATTGAACTTCCCATTCTTGTGATGATGTGAGATGATAATGCCTATGTGATGAGATGAAGTAATAAAAACATTGTGGAAAAGAATTATAAGAGTCACTTGAACACAAGCACTTACCTCAACAGTAATCTGTTCACTGAGATGGCTATTAGATGGGGGTGTGTATATGAGGATATGCTAGACAAAAGGATGATTCATATGCTGGGCAGGATGGAGTGGAATGGCAAAAAGATTTCATCATGCCACTCAGAATGACATGCAATTTAAAATTTGTTAATTGTTTATTTCTGGAATTTTTCATTTAATATTTTCAGGCTTCAATTGACTGTGGGTAAGTGAAATAATAGAACATAAAAATGTGGATAAGGGGGACAATATTTAAATAATTGGTCAAATAGGTGTTATAGAACTGAAAAGGGAAAAGGGAAGTACTAATATAATGGAGTAACACAAGGAAGATCTGAAGTTATTAGAACACAGAAGTTATGAGAAAAGAGTCAGCAGAGCTGGAAACCTGACTTCAAAGGAGGGATTGCTGCCCATTTGCTGGTGGTACCTCTGAAAGGGTATTTTGAAGCTGGTTACAGGAGAGTACAAAATAGGTGAAATTTGCTGTCAAGATGAAGGACCACAACAGGGGCAATGCTGACAGGTGCAGAAAACCAAGGAGCAAGTTCTTGCTCTCTCTTCTTGACTCTTAGTCTTTCTCTAATGCCTCTTGTTGAAAGACTGTAGCAGGGATCCAGTTGGTAAAGTATAAATGTACTTTAATTTGCAAAGTCCCAATCCAAGCATCACAAAGCACAGTAAGGAAAAGTTTATTGCTAAGAGACAATAGCTTAATTGGCAACTAAGTACAATATCTAGGAGAAGTGAAGATGGTGGCATAGGTAAACACTAAACTGGTGCCTCGCACAACAATTTCAAAACTACAACTAAAAGACAAAATGGACATCATCCAGAATCACAGGAAGGCTGGCTGAGTGGAAATTCTACAACTAGAAGGAAAGAGAAGAGCACACTGAGACTCAGAGGAGCTGCAGGAGGCAGAGGTACCAAGGTGCATGCATGCGGAAAGGGCGGGCAACTGAGTACACAGCGGCTTTATCAAGCAGGAGGGAGACAAAAGCTCCCAATTGCACTGAATTCCAGTTCTGGGCAGACTCTGGGAACCCAGACACATTTGGGGAGACTCTGGACTGTCTGGCAGCAGGCAGAACTTGAGGGCGGCTTACTCTCAGAGGTGCTTGCAGCAATTACCATGGGACACTGAGACATAGGGACCAATTAGGGCAGGGCTGATGGGAAACTAATGCTGTCAGCTATGCCCTGAGACTCCACCCCATCCAAGCTGAGCACAGAGACTTTTGCAAGTCTTGTCTCATAAGGATGTCTCCAACACAGAAGTTCTCCCAACGTAGACACAGCTGATCCTCACAGCCAATTGGTCTGGAGGTCAATTCCCCTCAGTGATACCAACAACAATCAAGGCTTAACTACAACAAGACTGTGCACACAACCCACAAAGGGGTTCACCCAAATATCCACCCCAGTTTACTGGGAAAGCTAAGCCACTGGGCCCTATAGGACACCTAGCACATAAAGCCACTCTATCAACTCAGGGGAGCAATGAAGATTTGGAGACAAAGAAACAGATCAAAAATGGAGAAATGGAGAAAAATAAATGACTACATATAGAGTTCAAAACCATGGTTATAAGGTTTTTCAAGAATTTCCTAGGAAAGGCTGATAAATTTAGTGAGACCCTCAAGGATATGAAAAAGGACCAACTAGAAATTTAGCATACACTGACTGAAATAAAAAATATTATACAGAGATCTAACAGCAGACTAGAGGATTGCAAGAATCAAGTCAAACTTTTGAAATACAAAGGAGCAAAAAACACTCAACCAGAAAAGAAAAAAGAATCCAAAAATATGAAGATAGTGTAAACAGTCTCTGGGACAATTTCAAGCATACCAATTTCAGAATTATGGGTATGCCAGAAGAAGAGAGAGAGCAAGATACTGAAAATCTATCTGAAGAAATAATGACTGAAAACTTACCCCATCTGGTGAAAGAAATAGACTTACAAGTCCAGGAAGCACAGAGAACCCCAAACAAAAGGAATCCAAAGAGGACCACACCAAGACACATCATAATTAAAATTCCAAGAGCAAAAGACAAAGAGAGAATATTAAAAGCAGCAAGAGAAAAACAGTTAGTTACCTACAAGGGAGTACCCATATGAATGTCAGCTGATTTCTCAACAGAAACTATGCAGGCCAGATAGGGGTGGCAAGAAATATTCAAAGTGATGAATAGCAAGAACCTACAACCAAGATTACCCAGCAAAGCTATCATTCAGAATTGAAAGGTAGATAAAGAACTTCAGAGATAAGAAAAAGCTAAAGGAGTTCATCAACTCCAAATCAGTATTATATGAAATACTGAAAGATACAATTTAAGAAGAAGAAGAAGAAAAAGGTAAAGATAAAAATTATGAACAAATACATATCTATCAGCAAGTGAATAAAAAAATCTGCTGAACAGAATAAACTGGTCAATACAACAGAATTATGGGCATAGAAAGGGAGTGGACTGACAATTCTCAGGGAGGAAAGTGGTGTGGGGGGTGCGGGATGAGACCGGACAAAAATCATACATCTATAGATGAAGATAGTGGGGGGGGGGAGGTAAGAGCAAGGGTGGGGTGGGAAGTGGGTGGAGAGGAGCTCTGGGGGAAAAAAGAGGAACAATTATAATAATCTGAACAATAAAGATATATTAAATTTTTAAAAAAGAAATATACTTTGTAATAAAGACGGTTGGTTAAATGTGAAAAAAAGAACAATTTCTAGGTTTTTGCCTTAAGCCAATATATGAAAATAATGTTGTTGACTGACATGAAGGAAACAATTTGAAGTGGAGAAGAAAATGAGATTTGTTTTGAATGTGTTAACTTTGAGGTCTGCATTAGGCATCGAAATAAAGTCCCCAGGTAGAAGGTTGAATATGAGTTCAGAGCTCATACAAATTTTAGAAGTCTTAAGAATATAGACAATATACCAGAAAAATTGAATGAGATGACCTAGGGGGAAATGAACGTTGATGGAGAAAAAGAAAAAGAGTAAGGAATATGAAAGGGGGCCACAAACATTTAGGAAGAGTAAAATGACCTGGCAAGAAGGTAATCCTGATCTCAACAGGAGCAGCTTAAGTAAAGTTGTGAAGATAATAATTCTAATTAAATTGGATTGACGAGATAGTATGTAAAGTGAGGAAGTGGAGATTGCTTGTATATACAGCCTTTGAAAAGTTTTGTTATATAGGGGAGCAGATAAATGGACTCCTACTCACCATATAAATAGAGGGAGATATGGGGTCTATGGTGATGCTATTTTCAGGATGGGAAACATTACAGTATGTTTACTTATTGGAATAATCCAGTAGAGAGAGAGAAATTGAGGATGCAGGGACTGGAGGGTATAATTACAAGAACATAGTCCTGGACTATGGAGGATGGGATTGGGGGCACAAGTGGAGGGTCTTGCCTTAGATAAAAGCAGGGATAGTTGATCCTTTATAAAGAAAGGGAGACAATATATAAATAGAGATGAAAGCAGGTTGGTAGATTTAGTGTGAGCAACATACATTTCTCTTGTGACAGCTTCTATTTATTAATGAAACAAGAGTTTGAAGTGAGGAGCAGGGATATGTCGGAGATTTCAGAAAGAGAAGTCATAATTGTCTTGGAGAATTGAAGAATGAGTTGACTAAGGTGATGTGCTGGAATTAGCAGTTTTTCCTTTTGATGAGAAGTCAATTCCAGCTATGTCTTGTTGATCCAAATTTATTTGTTTTGAAATAACAATATTATTTTGGCCTTTGTTGGTCTAGTTTGTGAATATTTTCTGGTTACTTCTAGTAAATGTTGTTAAAAGAATTTTTACTGTTCTTTGTTTTGCCCATTTTGTAAAATGTTTTTGGGTAGGAATATTTTGTGGTCTTTCCTCCTATCTTTATCTGAAAGTCTAGAAAAATGTTTTTAAATAGATTGCACTGTGTATTTTTTAATTCACCCTACATATAAGAATATAAAAGATAAAAAGTCATAATTATATTATATTTCATTATAACAGCCACTATTTACTATGCCAGGCACTTTGCATATTTGATCTCTAAAACTTATAACAACTTTACAAGGTAAAATGTTGTTGCCAGTTATTTCCCCAAGAAACCTTTTTTATTGGTGATGTCAGATCACACAATATTACCTGAAGCTCACAGCTAAGAAGAAATTTTCTCTTTTGTATTAGAAAAAATTTAGCACTAAAGAGTATTCTTTTTGACGTACAACATAATAGTTTGCAAAAATGCACCACAGTCCTAGCTGGTTTGGCTCAATGGATAGAGCAATGGCCTGTGGAAGAAAGGTCCTGGGTTCAATTCCAATCAAGGGCAGCTCATCAATGATTCTCATCACTGATGTTTCTCTTTCTCTCTGAAATAAATAAAAATATATTTAATAATAAAAAAAGTGCACCACAGAAATTAATGGCAATATTATGGACAGCTTTTTGACATCATACCATATCATTAAGCTCTTGTTGGGAGAGTTATTAACTGACAGATTCAAGGGACTTGGAAAATGAATTGAGGTATCTTCATCATCAACCATCAACAAACTTTGTGAGAGCCCACCATATCAAAATAATTAGTAAATTATAATAAACCAATATAATTTTCCAAGTTATAGGATATGCATCAGTGTTTGTTTTGGAAAGTCCATTATTTGGATTCAGATAATATCAAATTTTTCTTTTGGTCAACAATATTTACACTCACATGATAATACTGAAAACATTATTGGAACACTAGTGACCTGGTGCAGGAAATTCGTACACATTAAAAGGGGATTAATTAGAGGAAATAATTGAATATTCCTATTTGCCCTTTCTCTATAATAGAAGTGTCAAAGATGAAAGAAAATTAGTAAAATGTATATGAAAACCATCCTCCTGTCAGAGTCTGGGGCTCACCACGAGACCCAGAGTCAAGTCTTCACCCACCAACATGTACCTCAAAATCATTTGATACCCAGACCTGGCTGCCTCCCATCCCAATTGGGCTAGATCCAGATCCGGCCAGTCCCAACCTTGTCAAGCCCTGCCAGGCAGAGGGTGTAGCCTCAGGTGCCAGATCAGGGGCTGTGGCCTGAGGTCCCCCAGTTCAGCCTGGGATGGAGGGCATGCCTTGAGGTCCTCTGTCAAGCCTCACTGGGTGGGGGGCATAGCCTGAGGTTCCCTGTCAGGCCCCACCAGGTGGGGGGGAGAAGGTGCAGCCTCAGGTCCCCTGGCCTAGCACCAGGAGGGGCATGCAGCCTCAGGTCCCCCATCAAGCCCTGCTGGGTGGGGACATGGCCTGCATTCCCCTGACCCAGCACTGGGGTGCAGCTTGAGGTCCCCTGTCAAGCCCAGCCAGGCAGGGGGATGCAGCCTCAGGTCCCCTGGCCTGGTGCTGGGGTGGGGGGAGCAGCGTAAGGTCCCCTAGCCCAGCACCAGGACAGAAAGTGTACCTTGAGGCCCCCCATCAAGCCCTGCCAGGATGGGGGGGGCACAGCCTGAAGTCTCCTGTCAAGCCCCATGGGGGGAGGGGAGGGTATAGCCTCAGGTCCCTGCTGATTGCTCGTTAAGGCTCCTTATGGGAATTTGGCCTCAGCTGTGGATGCAGCCATCTTTGTGATGGAGTGATGGTCAATTATCTTTATTATATAGGATAATCACTTATCTATGACAAGTAATGGATTTCTTTGTCTGATTATAAAAGTTGCACACATAGATAAAGAAAATTTTAAAAATATTTTAAAATATAAACAGGTTTAGTGGATAGAGCATCAGCCTGTGGACTGAAGAGTCCCAGGTTTGATTCCAGCCAAGGGCACATGCTTGGGTTGCAAGCTTGATCCCTAGTAGGGGACATGCAGAAGGTAGCCAATCAATGATTCTCTCTCATCATTAATGTTTCTATCTCTCTTTCCTTCTCCCTTCGTCTCTGATATCAAAAAAGATATATTTTAAAAAATTAAAAAAAATAAATGACAACAGGAAAAAATAATCAATAATTCCTTTATTTAGATGCAAATGACTTGCAATTCACATATTCCATGTAGTTTTTTTAAGCTTATGAAGTTCAAACTGTTTGCTTAAGTACACTGCCTTTTTTTATAACAATTTATCAGAAATGTTTTCCTTAAGTTATTTTAAACACTGCAAAAACATTTCAATGACTGTAATAGTCACTGAGTACTATCCTTAAGCAATCATTAAAGCTATTTTCCTTACTTTCTTATAAATGATGTTGATATGAACTTGTTGATGCATAAATCTATTTTAAATTTCAGCTTATTTCCTAAATTAGGATAAAATTCTAGAAATGGCCTATAATGCCAACATTTTAAAGCTTCTTCATCTGGCAAAATTTTGGTGTAAAAAATATTTTAATTCTCTATACATATTAATATTGAAAATCAATCTAAGGAGAAAAATTCTAAGTGCACTGGCTTTTAAAACTAAGGTCATTATTTAAATTTAGGCTCAGTATTTTGTTTTTGTTTTAATATCTTACCATTAAGAAAAAATGTGCTTTTTAAAATATTATTTACTTCTTTTTGTCAGGTTTTAAACTTACTCTTAATTTGAGACTATAAGTTTAAATGTATACTTATTTCAGCCTAATGCTTGTATTTTTCAAGGCATACCATCTTGCCTTTTTTTCTATTTTTAAACATGCTCACCCAGCAGTGTTGCCTTCTGACTTATCAGCAGTTTAATCTCACATATACACCACTAGTTTATGGTATAAGTATATACATTCATCTGTGGATAAAAATATAAAAATGCAAATTACTTGTTAAGGTAATTCCCAAACTTAGCAAATTTGGCACAAGAGTTTTAAGTGTCCTAAATTAATATTGTAAAACATTTCACTTGTGCTAGACTGAAATGCAGGGCATATGAAGAATAGAGTAGATTCACCGAATTCTAAAATTAATTTTGAGTGATGATGGAATGACAAACTTGGGAAAATTTCCAGAATAAATCTAGTCAAAGTAAATAAAGGATTATTGCATTATTATTATGGCTATCATTTATTCATTGATTCACTTACCTATTGAATTTATTAAAATACTTACTAAACATCCTTTATATGTCAAACACTTGCTAGGCACTGGAATCAACAACAAAAAGATGTAGGCCTGCCCTCCTGGAAGATACATTCTAGAGGAAGAGACAGATAAAAGCAAATGAATAAATAAAAATAGTTATAAGTTGTAATCTAGTCACTTCCATTACTCAATATTATTTACGTGAGACAAATAAATTATTTGAGTTCTTCTCCAAGAACTTTTAAAATTGTACTGAATAAGAACACAGTTAAAGATTTTAAATTATGAAAAAATATAGATGATATTCACAAATATTTTATGACTGATCATTATTATTCCCTTGCACCCTGTGTCACCTACTCTCCTGCCCCTGACCCCTTTGCCCCGCAAAAAAAGGATAAATAGAATAAAGTTCATACTCTTTGGCCTAACCTTCTGTATTCATTTATCCCTGATTTTGCTCTCCAGGGTTTCAGTTATAAGAGGTCTATGTTCCAAAAGTATCAAATTTCCAGAAATAAACAATTCATAAATTTTAAATTGCACATTGTGTGGAGTAGCATGATGAAATCTCATGCCATCTAACCCTGTACTACCTGGAACGTGAATCATGCTTTTATCCACAAGTATATGCTATAGGCCTTTTAGTCACTTAGTAGACAACTCTGTTTAGATCAGTTGTGGTATTACAGTGCTTTCATTCAAGTAATCCTTACTTTACTTATTAATTGCCCCCAAGTACATGAGTGGTGATGCCTGGCAATTTGGATGTGCCAAAGAGAAGCTGTAAGGTGCTTCATTGAAATGACGAGGTATGTATGTATAGGAAAAAAATATAGCATGTATAGAGTTCAGTAGAATCCCAGGTTTCAGGCATCCACTGAGGATCTTGAAACATACCCCCTGTGAATAATTGGTGACCATTGTAAGCTGGTCTATTCAGCCTCAAATGTAGCATGTTGTAGTAGAAGGTACAATGTGCCAAATTTGGAGAGTAAGGAAACCTAGTTTTCACCAAGTGGCAATGTTGGGATTGGGACATTTAATGATGAGATATTTAATTTTCCAGAGTGTCAATTTCCTTTGTAAAATGATGGATTTTGACTAAGTGATCTCTGAAATCCCTTTAAGCTTTAAAAGTCACTATCTATGCATCGCTCCTTAAAACATTTCTTCCATTATGCTCCTATATATTTTGGGAGTAGGGAGGAAATGGCATGAGAAAGAGTACAGAGTTGGAAAGAAAAAGATTGATTCCTGTTTGATAGAAATAATGGACTTATAGGCTATAATGACCATTTTCTCATATTATTGGATATTTTAAAAATGTTTTTAATATCTGCTTATCGTTTCAACTTATAGATATACCAAAATTTACTTATCCATAACTCATCTTAAAGATTGTTTCCTAATTTTCTGTAATTTTTTAAAAATGTATCTTTATTGTTTAAGGTATTATAGATGTCTACTTTCCCCCCTCCCCAGGCCTTCACCCCACTATTGTCTGTGTCCATGGGTTATGCACTTATGCATGTAACTTCTTTGGTTGATCTCTTCCCTCTCCCCCATTTCCCTTGGATGATCCTCTGTCTGTTGTATGTTCTGTTACAATCCATACTTGTATACTAGTATTTAAAATAATGTTGCAAGTTTTCTCTTTTGTCTGGTTCTTTTGCAGTTAGTTAAAGCATTATCTTGATACACCAGGTGTGTGTTTGATCCTGGGTAGGGCACATTCAAGAATCAACCAATGAATGCATAAATAAGTAAAACAACAAATCAGTGTTTCTCTCTCCCTTCCTTTCTTTAAAATCAATTTAAAAACTTTTTAAGTTAATGTTTTATCTGCTAAACTCAATGAACAACTAAATTTGGCAAATAACTAAATCTACTTAGGGTTTTTAAACTTTTTTTTGTAATATGGTATATCATTTCAATATATATCATTATCAGTGGGGTGCCTACTGTATCCCCACCTGTTACTGGTGGAAGTGGAGCTCTTGGGGTACTGCAAGAATAAGAATTTCCTGAGGCCCCACGGAGGATAAGGTATCTTAGAAAGCTTTATTGATGATATGACATTAAGGGAATTCCCCTCCAAGGCCCCATCTCCCTCCATTCTACCACAGAAAAAGTCCCAACTTGTCTTCAGGAGAGCTAGCATTAAAGCCACTGCCCAGAATTTTTGCTCCATATTCATAATCCAGTTCAGCATCTGGCTAGCTTAGCTTGTGCTCCCAGCTGTAGTTGCATATGGGATCCACATGGATATGGGCCAAGTAGCTTCTTAGGCCATATGGCAGGCAAGTGTGGAATACAGAGCAAGTGACTGCAAGGAAGTAGGAGCAAATCAAGATAAATAAGAGCAAGCAAGATTCCTTTGTCTGCATATTTTAACTGGGACTTACTCAATGAATCCTTCAGCATTCCAAGAGTTGCTTTGGCCACACCCTCCTAGCCAATTATCTTTTTTCCAGGCTAGACTGATAGGCAAGTATCTTCCCTATGTCATCTCAACTTCACTGTGCACCCATGCTCCCATCTTCCTCTTTGTTGGACACCCTCCCCCAGTGATTTGAAGGAATGTTCCCTGGGGAGTGTGAAGTGGCATCCTAGTGAAGCTGCCCAGATGACAGTGCTTACAATGTCTGGCCTCCCCTTTGCTGCTTTCCTATTATTAATATTAACTAGCTAGTTATGATAGTAACAATATCACATTCTACATTAGCTTTGCTACTTCTCCATACCCTGAGTAATCAAAGAAGTGACACACTGCTTTAAAATTACTCTAAAAAATATCCTGACTGAGTGAAAAATATTTTTAATTTAATAGTTTTTGTTTAGGAGAAGAGTAAAATCTTTGTAAACATAAATATAATTTTAGTGAAGGGGTTTTTGAGGTTATATAATCCAACTCTCATTTACAGATAAGGACAAGTGAAACCAAGATCGTTTTTATTACTCATACCAGTAAGTCTGGGGGGGGGGGGGAGGGTGAGGGGAAGGGGGAAGGGAGGGTGAGTAGCTGCAAGGGGTAGTTCAACACACTCTTTTGGTCTAATGCCTGCCAGAATATCATAGTTTATAAGAACAGCATGTAGCTAACACAGTTGAACAAATCT
Organism: Lasiurus borealis; assembly: GCA_004026805.1. Taxonomy (NCBI): domain Eukaryota; kingdom Metazoa; phylum Chordata; class Mammalia; order Chiroptera; family Vespertilionidae; genus Lasiurus; species Lasiurus borealis. The sequence goes on from PVJN01003253.1 coordinate 11,887, forward strand.
AAGAAAGGTGTCTGATTTGATTCTGATTTTCCCCTTATCATTTTTATTATATGATCCGTTCCAATCCACCTTAATCTGTTACCACCAACACAAAAGGGAAGTGCCTTTACACAAATTGATGTTCACATGCAATAAAACCCAAGAGGGAAGTGGGTGCTAATTTAACAAAGCTACATCATTGCACAACTTCTTGGGAGGGCTGCATTTATATCTATCCATGTGTATATATACCTGTAACCTCTATTTTATTTATTATTTTTTAGAGAGTAAGGGAGGGAAAGAGAAAAACGTCAATGTAATTGAGAAAAATCAATCTGTTGCCTCACACAAGTGCCCCAACCAGGGATCAAACCTGCCACCTTTTGGTGTATAGGATGATATTCCAACCAACTCAGCCACACAAGCCAGGGCCACACCGATAGCCTCTTAAGTGTGCTTCAGAAAATGCCATTTATGTACATTACAATGTAAATGGTATACCCTGTAGTTGTGCATCTTAGGAACACTGCAAATAGGTGTTGTGTGTGTCATATAATCAGGGTAGGCTAATTGCCATAACAATCAATCCCCAAGTGTACAATCAATGTCTCAAATTTATTTCTTGCTGAAATAAACAAGTAGTTCAATACTTAGTTTTCAAGGTCTTTCAGTGCCTTGGCTTTCAATAACAAATTCCAAGGTATCCCTGTGATTTTTCTCTATTTCAGTCTGTTGGAAGGGGAATTTTTTTAGGCAGGGGGATTGAAAGTAGTACATGTAACACCCCTTCTCATTCTATTGCCCAAAACTTAGTCCCATACCTAACTGCAAGAGAGGACAAAAATGAGAACATGGATTTTTTATGTCTAGCTAGCAGTCATTGCTCATGTATGTTCTTTCTCTATCCTCTCTATCCTCTCTCCCTCTCCCCCCCCTCTCTCTCTCCACACACACACACACATACACATTTTGAAGTCACAAAAAATAAACTCAACTATGCTTCAGATAGAACAAGTTAATAGTGAAATAAAGGGACTTTTATTTAAGAATTGTATTCACCTCTACTCTTTCCCTCCTTCAGGCAGAATTGTTAATGAATATATAACAAAATCGTCAACTAAATCTCAAAATGAGGAAAAAAGCAAATTTTGCAAGCATAACATTTATACATACAAAATATATACTTTAACATATATATGAGGTGGTTTGGCTTGATTTTCGTATTCCATTAACTAGTCAGATTCAGAACTATGTCTTGTTGCTTGTTTTAAAAGCCATCAAGCTCCATTTTAACTACACAATTAGTAAATGATGTTTAACAAACATTCAACTCTGTATACAAAGATAAGAAATGAAGGCAGTATTCATTTTAGTGTTTTTTCCTTTGGGGAAGTTATCATTTACCTAAACTGTTCTCAGTTATTCTGTTTTTAATAGAAGCACTGCATGGTTGCACTTCTGAAGTCATAAACAGGAAGTGTAATATATAAATGTCAGTAAAACTAAAATTCTATGGTTTGATGTTTTCTATCCTTCATATCCCCGTGCACCCTCCCCCACCCCGCCCCCTCGATTAAGACTTTATTTATTTGTCTTCCCTCTGTCAAACCCTGAGCCAACCACTTACCCTAGACTGCCTGGGAAGGCATAAAGGGGTTCCCTCAGCCCGGCCTGTGCCCTCTCCAAGTCTGGAAGCCCTCAGGGGATGTCCAACACTCGGCTTAGTCCCACTCCCCACAGGAAGGGGTCCTAAGCCAGCAGTCAGACATCCTTAGTGCTGCTGTGGGGGTGGGAGAAGCTCCCTCCACTGCCGCTGTGCTCACCAGCAGTGAGCCCAGCTCAGGGCTCTGTCTAAGCGGGCTCCTCCTGTAGGAGAGCTGACCACCAGGGGACAGCTCCTCTGTTGAGCATCTGCCCCATGGTGGTCAATGCACATCATAGTGACCAGTGGTTCTGCTGTTCAGTCAATTTGCACATTAGGCTTTTATTATATAGGATAATTGATATTCAATAAGCCATACATGTTTAAGGTATAAAACCGATAACTTTTAATATATGTATTTAAAGTGTACAATTGATGTTTTAACATGTATACACCCATGAAACCATCACCAGAGTAATACCGTGAACATAATATAATCCCTCCCTCCTTAACATTTTTCTCCTCAGGCAACCCTGGTCTTTTGTTCCCATAGATTAGCTTGTATTTTCTAGAATTTTATATATGGATAGTCATATATATGTTCTCAACTCTTTGTCTTTTCACTCAGAATGTTATTTTGAGATTCATCCATGTTGTTGCATGTAAGACTTCATTCCCCTTTATTACTGAGTAGTATGCCATTGTATAACTAAATCACAATCTGTTCACTAGTTGATGGACATTTGAGTTGCCTCTAATTTGGGACTGGTAAAAATAAAGCTGCTATGAACATTCATGTACAGATCTATGTAGGAACACATGCTTTCCTTTCTTGGGAAAATACCTAGACTGAAATGGCTGGATCATAGGTTGGAGTATGTTTAACTTTTTTAACAAATTGACAAACTGTTTTCCAGACTGATTTTATAATTTTACATTCCTATGAGAAGTGTATCAGAGTTCCAATTCCTCCACATCTTCAACATCACTTTTAATTTTAGCTGTCCTAATAAATAATTATACCTTTTTTATGTATACAGATAACTGGTTATTGCATGATGGTTTTACTTAGTGTTTCCATAAAGACTAATGAGCTTAATAAAGTTGAATGCCATTTCATAGATTGTTTATTATCCAGTTATCTTCTTGGTGAAGTGATTATTCATTGTTGTCCATTTTTTTAATTGAGATTTTTGTTTTTTCATTGTTCAGTTTTGAGAGTTTATTTTCTTGATACAAATCTTTTATTATATGGTTTGCAAATATTTCTCCCAGTCTGTAGTTTGTTCTTTCTTTTAGCATTGTCTTTTAAAGAATAGAACTTTGTAAAGTTTGATTATTTATAAATATTCAATTTGTTTATTTATAAATTACACTTTTATTATCATATCTAAGAAATCTGTCTAACTCATAATCACAAAAATTTTCTTGGTTTCTTCTATTATAGTAACTTTAGGTTTTATATTTAGATCTGTGACCACTTTTGAATTAATTTTTATATGGTATGACATATGAATCAAAGTTCATATTTTTGTATATGGATATTCAATTCTTCCAGCACCATGTTTGAAAAAAATATATTCTTTCTTTATTGAATTACCTTTACACTTTGTCAAAAATCTGTTGTCCTTAACCTATATGGGTCTTTCTGGACTCTGTATTTTTGCTGAATTTATCTATTTATCTGTTTCATACTAATGGATTTTATTTGGATTACTGTAGACTTATAATAAGTTTTGGAATCAGGTAGTATCAGCCCTCCAACTTTGGTCTTTTTATCAAAATTAGTTGTTTCAGCTATTCTAGATTTTTACATTTCTATATGAATTTTAGAATGAGCTTGTCAATTTTTTGAAAGCCTGTTGAGATTTTTATTTGGATCATGTTGAATCTATAGATCAATTTGGGGAGAACTGATATTTTAACAATATGAATCTATGAGTCAGATATATCTTTCCAATTATTTAAGTTATCTTTAATTCCTCTCAGCAATATTTACAGTTTTCAGTGTACAGATCTTTCATGTCTTTTCACAGATTTATCCCTATTTCTTTTTTTTTTTAAATTGTTATTGTTGCAAGCATACAGATGTCTCCCTTTTTCCCCATTGACCTTCACCCCACATCCACCTCCTCCAGGACTTTACTGCACTGTTGTCTGTGAACATTATTATTTCATGAATAATCATCAAAGTAATTGCTCCTCAAACTTTTTCACTAAAGTATAGTTAATAGCAGAAAACAATGAATAAAATTGCTGAGAAGATTGATCCCAAGCTATAATTTTCTCTAGTTTCCTGTTTTGTCTTAAATTTAATATAAATGTTGCATGATATACCATAATAATCCTATATATAGCATAAATATACTACTTATAAATCTCGTAAAATATCTCTGAGTAAAATTGATATCTGAGAAGATGCCTTATGTTTATTCAGTCACTTTTAACACCCAGGCATAAAACAAGTTCTCCTTTTCCTCATGTTGGACATTTACAGGCAAGGTTCTAGACTATTTCATGGTTGTATAATATGCTCCTTTTCATTTTTCTCTTGTACAGTTTAACCTAAGCTATTTATAGTATGGTAGAGTGTAGATTGGTTGATGCTTGCCTACTTTAACCTGGGAGTGTCACAGGGACTGAAAATTCAATATCATCTCCAACAGACTGCATTGCTTCTGAAGACCCCTTAACAAAATATTACTTTTTCTTCTTCAATTTTGATAAAGGGCCAAGAATAGATCTATTTGTATTACTTATAGTATTTTTTATTATTTAAAATTATTCCCCCAAAACCATTTTAATGGCTAGGATAAAAAGTTAACATTTATTAGCTAGGATAAAAAGTTAACCAACCATTGGTATATATTTCCGACTAAATACAGTATATGATTTACCATTCTGGGTGTCACTTTTGAGAGAGGTTCTATTATCTTGAAGAATAACCAGAAGAAGGGAACCAAGTTAGTAAAGGGTTTAAAATCATAAAGCCATCAAAGAAACAAAAAGGATTTGGGGGGAGTGGAGGTTCAATTATCTTCTGGTTGAAGATAAGAGTTATCACAGATAGGTGGAAATGAATTTATTCTCAGTAACTACAGGGGGCACTGTGACAATTACAGACTAATGCTTTTGCTGTTAAGATTCTATGCCTCCACATCTTTGCCAGCACTTGCCATTTGTTGATGATAGCCATTCTGACAGGTGTGAGATGGTACCGCATTGTCATTTTGATTTGCATCTCTCAGATGATTAGTGACTTAGAGCATGTTTTCATATGCCTCTTGGCCTTCTTTATGTTCTCTTTCAAAAAGTATCTATTTAGGTTGTTGCCCATTTTTAAATTGGGTTGTTTATCTTCCTTTTGTTAAATTGTATGAGTTCCCTGTAAATGTTGGAGATTAAAATCATTATCGGAGATAACATCAGCAAATATATTTTCCTATGCAGTGGGCTTTCTCGTGCACTGCTAGTGAGAATGCAGACTGGTGTAGCCATGGTGGAGAACAGTATGGAGTTTTCTCAAAAAACTAAATATGGAGCTCCCATTTGACCCAGTGATCCCACTTCTAGGATGTATCCCAAGAAACTAGAAACACCAATCAGAAAGTATATATGCACCCCTATATTCATAGCAGCACAATCTACCAGAGATAAGATTTGGAAACAGCCTAAGAGCCCATCAGCAGATGAGTGGATTAAAAAACTGTGTTACATCTACAGAATGAAATATTATGCTGTTGTAAAAAGAAAGGAATTCCTATCATTTGCAATAGCATAGATGGACCTGTAGAGCATTATGCTAAGCGAAATAAGATAAATATCACATGATCTCACTCATTTGTGGGTTATAATGAATAATATAAACTGATGAACAAAAACAGATCCAGAGACAGATAAACATCGATCAGATGCTCAAACCTCAGAGGGAAAATAGGAGAAGGTGGGGGTAAGGAGGAGTGATCAACCAAAGGACTTGTACACATGCATATAAGCACAACCAATGGACACAGACACCAGGAGGGTGAGTGCATGAGTGGGAGGTGGAGGTGGGGGGAGCAATGGGGATGATAAGGACACATATGCAGTATCTTAATCAATAAAGAAAGAAAAAACAGATAAATAACAATAAGAAATAATAAAATAGAATAATACTAACATATTGTAATAAAAGTTATGTGAAAAAAAAAAAAAGATTCTCTGACTCCAATCCTGAATAGGTTAAATTTTCTTTATTAAGCTCTTAAGGAAAATTACATTATTTTCAAACATTTCAAAACACTGTTTTTAATATTTAATCTAAGGCTAGCATTATCAAACTAATTTTTTAAAAAGAAGATAACTGCAACAATTGGGTTTATCCATTTCCAAATATTCTTATTGGTAAGAAGAGGGGAAAGTTCAAACTTCTTCAATAAATATTAACCATTATTAATTGTCAAGGAATTTTAGATCAATAGCTGGCTGAGTCTTTCTCACATCTTACTACTCTGACACTGACTCTTACTCTTTTCCACATTTAGAAGAACCTTATAATTACAATGGGTGTACACAGATAATATGGGATAATCTGTTTTTAGGCCATCTGAGTAGAAACCTAATTCTGTTTTCAACCCTGCCATATAACATAACATATTCCTTGATTCTGGGGCATGGACATCTGTGGGAGGACCATTATTCTACATATATATTATATTAAAAACTGTTCATACAGTTTTCCTGTTTTTCTTCAGGATCTTGTATCAGGCATCATCCATTTCTAAAATTATGAAAACTCATGTACAGGAATCTAGAGAAAGGATTTATAGCTTTCAACAAATTTCTCAGTTTTAGAATCATTGGACTAGATCACAGAATACCAGTGTTCTTTGGAAGCAGAGTTTGGTGGTGCCAACAATTCCAAATTTTAGATTGGCCTTTTAACATGTATATTTTTAACTTTGATTAAAAAACATTAATATGGGTTGACAGTTTTTGCTTAAGTATACTTTTGTCTGTGATTGTTTTAAACATATTATTTATTTATTTATTTACTTACTTACTTATTTCAGGAGGAAGGGAGAAGGAGAGAGAGAAATATCAATGATGAGAATCACTGATAGGCTGCCTTCTGCACATCCCTTACTGGAGATTAAGCCTGAAATCTGGGCATGTACTCTGACCAGGAATCGGACCCTGACCTCCTGGTGCATAGGTCTATGCTTAACCACCTAACCACATCAGCGGGGCATTCTCTTTGTGTTTTTAGACGTAGTTATAATCATGCTAATTATACTTCTTTATATTTTGCACTTCATAACATTTTCCATGTTGATATGTATCATTTTGTGATGATGCTAATAGCAAATGCAGTACATATTCCATAACTTAATTAATAATTTTCCTATTATTAGACATTTCATTCTCCTATCCTCTATTTTTTATTATTATATTTAATGCTTGGATAAGGCTCCTGTATAGATTTCCCCCCATATTTTGGATTTATTTCACCTAGATTCCTGAAATTAGAGTTTCTGAAAGGAAAAATATGAATATTTTTATAACCCTTTTTTATATATCACTAAATTACTTTTTAAAACATCTGTTTGAATTTACATTGCCACTAGCCTTTCTTTACTGATACCACAAATGTGAGGGTTTTGTTTGTTTTTTCCATGTTTCTTGGACATTCTAATCTGTTCTCCAGTGCCCTTGTTAAAGTATATTTCTAAAATATAAATCTGATCATATTAATCATTGGTCTGAGAATTTCCAATTGCACAAATATGAAGGTGACATGCAAGGCCTTTTATGATTTAATCTCTATCCACTTATCAGACTTAACTTTCTCACCTCCTCCAAAAGCACCTAGGCAACAAATCACATTAACTATCTGAATTTTCTTGAACCTCCCTGTTTTTTCATACTATAGTGGTTCTGCTTTAAATGCTTCTATGGCCTATTTCTACTCTCTTTTACACTGGGGTAACTCCAATCCTTTAAGGCTTCACTAAGATATCCTTCAAGACAGCTCTATCAAGCTGTACTTCAAGACACAGCTCAATTGTAACCTACTCCTGTAAAGGTTTTCTGAGCCACGTACTCCTAACCTGGATTATAAGCTCTTCCTCTATATTTATCAAACTAAAATTTGAAAAAAATTTACGGTTCTTCCATTAGACTTTCAGCTTCTTGCTAACAGAGACTAGATTCTTTTCATCTTTATTTATTCAATTCTGATATGGTAAATGTTTGGTTAATTCTGGATGCTAGTACATATCAAACCCATTAAAACATACCTACATTTAGAGAACTGCTATTCCACATCTGGGAAATCTTCCAATAAACAAGCAAATAAATAAGAAAATCAATTAGGAAAAGTATATGCATAAAAATGTTCAATTCAGAATTTTTAACATAAGCAAAATATTGGAAACAACTTAAATGCCAGAAATAGATAAATGGCAGAATTGGCTAAATGATATGAAATACGTAGCCCAGCCATTTGGAATGAAGGTTGTAAAAATGATATAGTAACTCAGATGGTTATGACATGTTAAGTTGAAAAAGACAAAATAATTTTGCACTAAAACCCTGTAAAAATAAATGCATAGACATTAACAAAGGGAAAATGAAAAATGTGAGTTGTTTGTGTGGACTATGATTTCATTGCCTTTATTAGAACTTCATGAAATTGCTATGACTTTCATTGTAATAAAATAATTAAAAATTAAACTCCTGCCATTAACATATATGTATATATTGGTGTGTTCACATATATATGCATATATATCCTAGCTCTGCCTCTGAAAGGTCCAAGAAGCAGAGATACCTCAGTAACAATGAGCATTCATAGACTTGGTTTCTAATACAATTCTCCACTAAGATGGCTCTTTAAAGAGAAGGTTAATTCCAGGGTGGGGCAGGGTAAGGATAAGATAAACATGGAACATCTTATTATACCACAAAGTTATGGAAGATTTTTTTTAAAAAATGATGTAGGCATGTCACAAAGACACAGGAGCCAGACCAAAGGTCTCCCCTCTAACTAAATCTGGGACAATTTGAACAGCTAAATGATTAAATATTTAGAGGTCATGACGTATGTAATTTACCTTCAAGTATTCAGAAAAAAAATTACAAAATGTACACACATAAATATAGATAGAACATACACACTTAGATGGTAATTTTGATGAAGAAAAAAAAAGCAAAACACAACACCTAACTATACAGTTTCCACCTCAAGCCACATATGGATCATCAGTGAGGGACAGATGGATATCATGTGCTTGCAGAAGTGATACTCTGAGAAGGACACATACCATCTGCACAGTGATCCATTTGAACTGCATAACCTCAATCTGATCATATGGAAACATCAGGCAAAAACAAAATAAGAAATGTTCTATTAAAAATGAGGGGGAGGAGAATGCGAGTGAGAAGACAAGCTGTATTCTTCAAAGATGTTAAGGAAAATGATTTTTTTCTTAAGGCTGTGAAAATGTCCCAAAATAAAGGATGTTAAAGAGTCAGGACAACTAAATGCAGTACCTAATTCTAGACTGAATCTGCCCCGGAGGAGGAAATAATATAAGATTCAACCTACAACACTGGAATATCATGGCAAATTAAAATATTACTTCAATGTAAATTTATGCGCACATCATAGCAAGCGGTTGAGCAGCCTTAGCATATCATTAGCATTATTATGCTTTGATTGGTTGAAAGGCAGACCAGACAACTGGACACTTAGCATATTTAGCTTTTATTATATAGGATAAGAATCATGTTACTTGATTTTGTTTTCTCCCACTTTAGTGAATCAAGAGCTTTAATTAAATATTTTGGGTTTATTAAAAAATATTTTACACAAAATAGCTTAAATCTAGAAGTAACCTCCATATAAATTTTAGTCTGTACAAAATGGAGATCATAATTGCACCCACCTCATGTGTTATTATGAGAATTCAAGTGAAAATTGCATATATACTTAGCATAGTACCTGACAGAATAGGTACTCAATGTTATAAATAACATTATCAATTTTATATTGTCATTCTCTTCACAGACAATACTAAAAGGGAGCTAGATCAAAATTTACCAATTCATGAAGTTCAATATAGTCTTGAAAATAAGTTCCTCAAATATATCACTTAATCTAGACTTCCCCTAGCTGATTTTCCCCAAAGGTATATTATACTTTTAAAATATAAAGAATATGTAATTATCTCTGGATTACAGACATTTGGATGGTTTTTACTTTATATATTTTAGACTGGCCTTATTTTTCTTTTAACCTTAAAATTTAGAAAGAGCAATAAAACCATTAAATTTCTAGGTTACTCTTACACAAATTATCATCCTTATTCATCTCACAGAAATCATTATTCATATTTGGCAAAAAACATAGGTCAGGCTAATTTATCCTTTTAAAAGACTCTTGAACACGAATGTTAATTCCTAATGGCACTAACTACAGTTTGATTTTTAAAACATCTCCTTAAAAAGCCATTTCGAAAGATCAATGATAACGACTATTTTTGTTGATATTTACTAATATACCAAGCACTGTTCAAAGCCTTAAATGTATTAGCTCATTTACATCGTTTCAACCATCCAACGAAGCACCAGCATTACTGCTTCAACAGAAAATCAAAGTCAGAAAAAGTAACTCCTGTAAGGTCACAGCTAGTAAGTAACAGGCTGGGATTCAAGGCCAGGCAATTTGATTCCAGAGTCCACTTACTTAATCAGTGCACAAAAGTACCATACAGATGTAAAATACACATACTACTTAGCCATTTACTTTTAGATCTGAAATTACTAAAATCCATTTCTTTTTCAATTGTACCTTCATAATACAAATGTGCCAGCCTTCTTCCATTTCCTTACTCCTTAATACTTCCTGCACTTATATATTCATTGTATTAACCTTTACAATGATAATGTCTTCATATACTTAAACACAAGTTGTTTTGCAACAAAAACTGGAAGGAGAACAACGCAGATTCTTTAGAAACTGCGTTAAAACTTGAAATCAGGAAAAAGGTAACCAATGCAAAATAATCTTAAAAAGCTAATAATTTCGGATCAACTGCAGTTTAAAATCTTAACTAGCCTTTTGGCATACAGGTTAACTCTAACCACGCAAATGAACTACTGAAAGAAACTTTTAAGGAAGGTGTTAAATTACTGACAAGTTTATCATCATTTTACTTGCATCATAGTACATCGTTTTTAAGGTGGACACAGATTTGCCTAGGTCTTGAGCTTCCACTTACTAGTTGTACCACTTTGAGGCAAGTTTCTTGATCTGATTCTCGGGTTTCATGTGTAAAATGAGGATATTACCTACTTCTTAGGGCTGTTGTGAGATATAAACAGGATCTATCCATAAATACTTGAGCTCTGGGCCTAGTTACGTGGTAACTAGGTATTATTACCTTTATCAGTGTGTCACACAATGGAAACCCATCTTTGCTAGATTCAATTCACCTAACAGGCCTTTAAAAAAAATTAAACTACGTAACACCCATAGACTGCCCATAAGGACAAGTACACACACACACACACACACACACACACACACACACACACACACACGGTTGTGGAGCAGGGGAAACCACGCCTCCTGTGTGTGCTCCCTTTGGATTGCACAGCAAGGAGAATGCCTCGGGCTCCAGAATCTGACAGATGCGGACTCATCCACATGCTTGCTACCTGGCAAATTACTTAAGGTCTCTCAGCCTTGGTTTCCTGGTCTGCAAACAAAATAATAGTACCTACCTCATAAAGTTGTTCTGAAGCTTATGTGCTATAACTTCTGCAGCAAGAGCTCTGCACACAGGCGGGGTTAAGTACGCGTGTATCCATCCAATACAGATGGTCTCCGAGACACATTCCGTTGTTAGTTTAGACACTGGCAATAGGACATTTTTCTTTTCGCTTAAGCTGCACCCTTATGTGTTTTCCTCGAACAGTAGACTAAATGCTTATAGACTGACATATCGTCTATGGATCTTCAGGCCCACACTCCCACAGTGTCTCTACCTCCGAGGCTGAGTAAAAGAGGACTTGCACGCACGCGCGAGAAAAAGAGGTAGGAGGGGTGCCACCTAGGAAATGATGGGAGAGCCGGGAACAGCTATAATTCTGCGCATGTGCAAGGAGAGAGGGTTGGGGAGTTTGAAGGGGGGGTCGGCGCGTGCGCAAAATTGTTGGGAAAGACAGAAGGGGCGGGTAGGAGGAGGTATTGACAGCTTTGGAGGCAGCCCGCGTTCCCGGCATGCCCTGGGGCGGCGGGGTTGGCTCTAACGAATTTGAATGAGGAGCATTAGCGCTTTCGGCGCCATTTTCGAGTGATGCCTGAGCCCATCAATCTAGCGGGAGAGATGGGATAACCTGTCCGACAGTATATCGCCGATAGGACTCCACCGAAAAAAAATCACTAAAAAAACCTCCAAAAATTACTTCAAGCGGAGCGTGGCCAGGTTGGCGCAGGCGGTAAGAGGATGAAGTAGCAGAGCGGGACTCGGGAGGTGGCAGTGGTGGGACTCGCGGGCGGTGGGAGTGCAGGGAGTGGGCACTGGGTCCGTCTTCATTTTAATCACGAGAAAAGCGAGGAGGTAGGGTTGGGGGTAACTGGGTGTCTGCGAGTGGGCGGTGGCGGGCGGAATCGGCGGGAGCGCGGGCACGGGCGTGGGGGAGGGGAGCTGCAGTTTGAGCGGGACGGGCTGTGGCTGAGTGGCCGCCGGCCAGCGGATCTGTCAGCGCGACCCCCGAGGACCCGACGGACGCGCCGGGCTCGGCGGCCGCGGCTCCTTGACAGGAGGAGGGAGACGAGCGCCTTCTCCGTGGCGGCACCGAGCCGTCCTTTATGGCAGTTTTCCTGGCCTGCTGACGGCCGTCTTCTCGTGACGGGAAAGTTGAGGTTGGCGGAAAATTGAGGACCCGAAGGAGCGGGAGCCTCCCGCCCGTCGGGCTGGGATGCTGAACGCGAGGTGCCTAGGAATGGAGCTTCGCCTGCCGCCCTCGGGGTCCGGCGCCCCGGTGCGGGCCGGGGTGGCGCTGGCCGCGCTAACAGTTTGGGGCAGATAGGGCTTTTGAGGTTTTAGCGGGCTCCTAGGAAAGGTGCTGGACTTTCGCTTTTTGTTGGGATCTTTGTCTTTTGCTCTCCCGGTGTTGTCCTTTCCTGGGGCGTGTGTGTTGGGGGGGGGGGAGTATTGGGGTGAGATAAAAGATGAGGCTTTGAGCCTTGCGCTTTCCTCCAAGTCACTTTTCTTAGAATACTTTTTTCTTCTCCAATCTTTGAAACATGTCGCGAGGAAAAAAGCAATCTGTGAAGCAGTATTGATGTTTTTCTCGGGAAAGTCTTTACCGGGACAATTCAGCGGCAATTTTGGCACCCCCACCTTTTCTTAGGGACTCTCTTGACCCCGAGGCAGAGGCGGGAGGGATGTTATTTGTCTTTCCCTTGAGCGATTGCTTTTTTGTTTTTTTAACTCCCAGCTCCTACCAATTCTTACTCGACAGCTCGAAGGATTTGAGCCAGTGACGGCTTTGAGTAATACTTTATAGATAATGACCTTTGTCGATAGAGTGGATCTGGAACCCTTTTCTGCGGCGAAGGCGCCACTAGGTTAACTCTTTGCAGGCGTGGCGCTTTGCGTGTGGGACGCGCGGCTCCGCGTTGGGAACACGCAGGACGGGGTCCGCCCGGAGGGATAACGCTGCGGGCACCGCGGGACACGCGCGGGGCAGCTTGCGGAAAGCCCCCGCCCGCACCCCCCACTGATGCAACGGTGGATGGATTTCTTATTTCTGTAAAGGCTGGGGAGCCGCCTTCACTTAGAATCTTTCCCCGAAGAGAATAGGAGGACGAAATGTGATTTTTTTCAAATTGTGTTGAACAGAGCACCCCAAACACTGGACTCCTTATCCCCTGATTGGCTGGAAGAAAAGCGGACTGGGGGATTTGAATGTTAAACACTAGGTTATAATTCTCGACTTGACGAAAAATTATGTTTTTAGACAACGGAAATAATTACAAAATGTCAATACGGAGAGTTGAAAAAAAGCCGATGTTTATTTTTTTTCCATAAAAGAACTTCGAGTGATTCCGAAATGTATAGTAAAAGTAAAATTGAGGAGACAATTTTCACAAAATAGTAGTTCTGCTGGCAGAAATTACAAGATTTTTATATATTTGCCCCTGTTCTCTATTGATTAAAAACTGAGTGAAGCATTAAGATTGTTTATTCTTTTGGCAGGAATTTTTCATCTTAAGCTACATATATTTATTAGATGCAGATTGCGGGAGAATTGCTTTATTTTTACTTTTATCAGAAGAAACTAATTTTCTTAATGTTGAGAAAGAGCGTTCCCACATTTTTTACAAAAATTGGAAATTTTTTTTAAACTTTTCACATCTTTAAAATAAATGTTTTATTAAATCAGCCAATGTAGTGGGCTTAAAACTATTTACAGGAAATTTATATTGCTTAATTTACACAGTACAACACGTAAGTATGCACAGGTGCGTATATATGATTTCATTCCTTTGAAAAATGTACTATGAAGAAAATATTGCATACAACAATGGGTATGATGTGTTTTATTTGGTAGGTTTTAAGTTGATTTTTGCTTGAGACAGCCATCTATATACTTCTTTTTATTACCAAGCTTGTCATTGCATCTAGATAAAAGTCTGGTGTGGTTTTCAAAGAAAATTTGTAAACTCACTGATAAACAAGATAACTGTTGACCCTTTTTAACGTTTTTTTTTTTTTAATTTAATAGAAATTTGCATCCTTTTATGAGTAATAGTTGAAGTTTTGAAACTCAAGAGTTTGTATTCTCACATTAGGTCAAATATGCATTGTTAGGAAATATTCAAATGCAGGCTTCTATATGACTTTTATAAGTCTCCGCAGGGCTATAAATATAATTTATATTAATAAGTGGAAAAACTGAATGTATAAATGGTACTATTTTATATTGCCTTCATAAAAAGAATTGCAATTACAGAATACATGTTCATTCCCTTTTTTTAAAAGCTGTTTTATTTTCAATCATCTCATCAAAATTTCATAGAAAATACTAATTATCCTTTATTAAATTTGATTTGATGAAATTATAGGCAACCTCCTTCTATTTTTAATGTAATTTTACCTATGATACCAGTGAGTTGTTTTTTGTTGTGTGTGTGTGTTTTTTTCCTGTGATTTTTTTTGTGTGTTTTAATTTTCATTTAAATTATTATATAACTTGGAGAATTTGATGATGGGGGGAGGCTTTCAGATTCCACCAAGCTGGTAAAATTTAACCATACTTTTTTTAGTATTTTGATTTATGGTTTTTATTTTGAAGGTGATGGTGAAAGATTGTCTTGCTTAATAAGATATTTTTTTAAAGAAGAGAAGAATTCCTTTATTTCAAACACTGCACTTAAAGCTTGAAAATACACTAGCATCTAAATAAAATCCACAGCACTCAAAATATTTTCCCTTTTATGTGATGGTAGGTAAGAGGAAGGTTTTGGTTTTAGGTTTGTAGGCATATAGGTATGAGTTCCAAAAAATGCATATGATTACTATATTGTGTTTGTGATTAAATTTATTTTTTATTGTACTGTAAAGACTAGAAAAGTCAAAATACCACGGGAAAATAATGGTGGGTAAAGGTGTTAGTTACTATAATAGTTCACCTCTTTTTTAAAGTTCATATTGGTGGAGGAAGAAGGAACTAGAGGAGGTAAAGTATCATCAATCTTCCTGTTAGCATTGATTTTAATTTTTGTCTTTACTCTTTTTAAAAATCTAAATAAAAGTGCAGTTTTAGATTTTATTTTAATGCTGTCAAGTATCTTAGTTGTACATTTACAAAATATATTCTCAGATGTTTGTATGTAGCACTGTATTTTTTCTAATCAGACTAATATCATTTTTAATGTTTATCATGAATTAGAGCTAAAGATGAAAACTTCCAAATAACTTTCATATTCTGGATTCTTTGTATTATCACGTCTGGTATACTACATTTTTGGTTTTTGTTTTGTGAAGACTTACCTATATTTTATTTCTGTTTATTGATATGTAGTAACAGTTCAGAATGTAACAAAGTATTGTAGTACAGAAATACTGATTAGTTGATTTAGTTTACAAAAATAAAATAGCCAGAAGATTATATTAATTATTTGTTCTACATGATACATAAACTTTCTCCAATTAAATCAGTATAAATGTATACACTATTTTGAAATTTTATTCTACAAAAAAATTGTCTCTTATTTTAAGAAATTACTGACCTAAAATTGGCTCTTGTCTTTTATTTTTTTTGCTTAATGAAGCATAATGATCCCCATATTGATTTCTTTTAACCTATTTTTAAAAGAAACAGATTATAATTAGAATCTGATTATAATTAGAAAAACACACCTTAGAAAGGATTGTCATATTTTAGAATAGAGTATATATGCAATTTTTTTTATTATTATTACTATTCAACAGGGTTACAAACACTATGTGCCAGGCAACTAATCTGGCATGTAATTAGAATTCAAACTATGACTTGCTGAAATTTGGTAGCCCCTCTTTTAACACCAAAGGAAATCGGTAATAAAATACGTACAACAATTACCACTTTCTTTTAAGTAAATGTTGAAAATGAGATAAAGCTGTTTGCATTTTTTACAAGTTACTGTTAGAGCTTTTATTAATAATAACATCCGTTTTATAATATCACATTACTAAATGTGTTTATATATTTTTGTGATTATTTGCATATACAAATGACTGTAAAACCTTCCTATAAATACTGCTTTCTGGAGGGGAAATGATTTCGATTTGCCTTCCCTCCCCCTCAGCCTCCTCCCAACCCCCTTCAAGATTCTTTAAAAGGTCTTCCTTTAAAGATAAGTTTCAAATATTGAAATTGATATTAAATACATATGAATTTACTTCTAAGTATTTCTTATTAAATTATGAGAAGTTTAACATACTTTTGTTTAATCCTGACTTACTTTACTAGAGAATTTTTGTAATGGAAAGTCATGAGTTCCAAGTATAAATAATAAGCTATTTTGTAATAGATTTGAGATTTGAGTTTCATTACTTAAAGGTTTTTTTACATCATATTTTTTATCATTTGGTTTAATATTTGTCTTTGAACTTCATTTGTTCTCTATTATCTAGTATATTTTGTTTTCCTACTATGTAAAAACTTAATTTTTGGCATGGAGTACATATTGGTATTAACTACATTTCTTTTGTGATTTTTAAAGCTAAACTACCTTAATTTTTAGAGTGCTCAAATAGAGAAAACTTTGTCTACATTTTTGAGGAAGACTATGTAGTAATGGTTTTAATTTTTAAAAATATCATGGTATTTAATTGGTGTTTGTGGGTTATATGTGTGTGGTTTTTGCCATTAAATAATCAAATATTTGGTACCAAAGGGGTAAAAATTTACTTGGTTTTCATTTATTTTTCTAAGTTATTTTTAAATAAATGTGGATAATTCAAAGCATTATGGTTCACTTATAGTATATTATAAATCTTTGGTAATTAAACAATTTAATATTTTTATATAGTTGATTGCAATTAAGTCAAGATACAGGTGAAACAAAAAAGCCACATATACATTTGGTTACACCACATCTGCCTGGAACATAAAAAAAAGCATTGACCCAATATTCTTTTGTTTATTACTTATATTTTAATTTGCTTAGAGAATAAGTTCTAAATTTTGTTCTGTTAGAATTGTAATGTCTTAAAATATTTGGAAATGTCAATATTGTTCACTCGGGTATGGCAAAAGACAGGTTGAAAATAATGATAATTTCTCTAATCATTTAAAGTTGGATAATTTGGGGAGAAAGGTAGTTAAAAGTTTCTCTCCATCTCAAATATTTTTTTTTAAACTGGGTTTTATAAAATTCAGAAGCACAGAAAAACTGTATCTCTGGTATTTTCCTTGAGAGTCCCCTTTACCAGTTCTCTAACACCTACTTATTCTCCCCTCCCCCTCTACACTGCTTTGAAAATGAATGCCCTAAAGAGAAATGAAAGCAGAAGCATATTAATCTGATTTGAAGAGGCTTCAAATGATAAAGCATATCACAGGTGTTTCTAATTAAGTTATTTCTATTTAAATAACATTATTTTCAAGTTTGTGTTTGTTTTCTAACATATATAAGATTGAGGTCATTTTGAAGACCTTACTACCTCTGTCCAGGGATCCACTGTGGAACTCCAGGAGGCGGAAATCTGTTGAGTGTCTTCATGCTATAATACATGACATTTTTATTGCAGGTTTTGACCTTTAGGAGAGAGCCAGTTCTGGAGAACAACCTAACTTCTTTGATTGCGCACTCACATAATGCACTGGAACATATTAGGAGATTAAGGTACACTAAAGGTATATTAATGAATTTTAGAAGCATACAATTTTATATCTTTTCAATATAATTGAGTTGCAAAATTGGTAAAGCTAGAACTTATAGGTGAGTTAAAAATCAGGAAAGATATATTAATAAATCTTGTGAAGTTTTCTGTAGGATGTTGTAAAGTTTTCTGTAGGAAAAGACAATAAATCATTAGAAATTTTGGCATTTTTGTGAAGTTGCCATGGTTAAGTACTGTTATTAAAAATCCAGATTCCTTTACATAGTTTATCTCATCATCTTGTATTCATCAATTGAATTTATTTAGTCTAAAAGTAAGTATATATAGGGATTTTTCTTTTTTCCTCTTAGTGTTGTTGTTATAGTGTTATATAAAAAGAATTAAATGTTGGACTTTTCACCTTATAAATAGAAAGTTTCAATCATATGGAATTTGGTGCTTGGTTGTATGATGGGTTAAGTAGTCGGTAGAGCCTATAAAACTAGATAAAATTAATAGAATATTTTAAAAGTATTTAAAGAGCCCAAGTAGTATTCTAACTAAAAGTGGCAATTTGGTTGAAACTGAAAAACCCACTTTCTTAAGTAGAAACTAGTGTCTGACTCATGGGTACTCCAAGTAAAATATTTAAATTGTTCATATTGAAAGTTGCAAACTCCTTTAAAAAATAAATGGGAGAATGCCAAAATTTCTAATGATTTATTGTCTTTTCCTACAGAAAACTTTACAACAGAACCACTTTCCATAACATTTTTTTCTTTGATATGTATAGGTTTAGTTAAAAATTTTGGCTACTTAGCTAATAAAATTCTTGATTGTTTTCTAAATGGTAATCTGGTATAATGAAAATGAATTTGAACAGTATTATGATTTTTTAAAAACTATTTGCTACAAAAAGTGAGGTTTACTAAAATATAACATACTATAATTTTTCTTTAAATATTTTTCATCTAAAAGTATTTACTTTATATACTTAAAATATAGGAATTACAAAAGTGAGGTGTTTTCTTTTTCCACAAGAAAAGTGTAATTTAGTCTTAAGAATAAAGTGTAACTATCATGGTCATAAAACTACTTTTATCTGTAAACATCTTTACACATTATTAAATATTTTTAAAGAAAATTCTCATGTATTTTTAAGAATTTCTGAACATTGAGATATATATCGAAATACTAAAAAGCTAATGTTGGATATTTCTGCATTAGTAGATATTAGATAGATAACCCAGGAATGTGAATCTATTAACAATTAAGGTTAAATAAAATGTTAAAAATTTAATAGAAATTTGTTTAATATAAGGGTGAAATTCAGATGTTGATATCATTATACTGTAGGTGATTGAGATAAATACATAGTATTAAAATGTCTTCATAACTTTGATTTGAGAATGTTATGAAAAACCTGATTGGGAAGAAAATGAAAATTTGCTCCCTTTTAACTTAACCATTGTTTTCCAGGTTAGAGAACTCTAATGAAAAACAAAAAATAGCATTTCTGAATGTCTGGGGGGAATAAAATCCTGGATCAATTTATTACTTTCAAACCAGGTATCTTTACACACAGCTTTATTGAATTAAATGGGTGAAGAGAGACAGCTTTCGCATTTATATTGTAGATTAGGACATAAATCCACAGAGTTGTGCCTAATTTAGAGAGCTTATGATTTGTGTTCTTTGAAATTGTCAAAACTTATTGTTTGGACACAAATTTTTAGCATCATAAAATTGTCCTTGCTATATACTGGCTTATAAACTTCCAAATTTTAAACTTAGTAAATAATTTAACACCTAAAAGAATCAATGCAGATATTAATAGTTTTCTTGTATTTAGTCACTTCTTATAAAGGGTCAGAAACTTTAATTTGTAGTATGTTATTTTAGGAGACATGTTAATAAGTTTTTGTACTGCAGAGTGTGATTGGTTATCTTTTAACTGCCCCTTAAAGGATATTTTGTAAGGATTTTGGCTGCTGTAAATTTGCAAACCCACTTATCTATATCTAAGCCTTGATATGTACTTCATTATGTCAGAATTTCGAAAAATAATGTGTTATTTTTTTCCAGTGATAAACTTACATCTTGTGCAAATACCTATATTTTTTTGTTAAATGCATTTTTGGGGAGTTAAATGACATTTGTTTTAAGGAAAGATTCTTAGTTATTTCTAAAATACAGCTATACTGTCAGTGTTCCTATTTTATTGAAATAGTTATTCTTAGGATCTGGGGGGAGAATATTTGGATAAACTAGAACAGAGGTAATTTAACATAAGTGTATGAAGGGACTTGAAATTATTAATTATTTGTCATTGGTATATAATACTAATTTATAAGGACAACTTGTATTTTAAGTAACTTGTCAGCTATAACAACTATTTAATAGAGGTTTTATTAAAGTATATACAATTATCTTTCTTAATAAAAAAATGTTTATTTGAAGCAGTTTTGTACGTGAGTATAGTTTGTTTTCTTTCTTGATTAGGAAATTCATCTTAATTCTATTTGTGTTTTTTTTGTTTATTTGTTTTTAATAAGACCTACTGCATCAGAATTACATTTTCAGATAAGCATTTTCAAAAGGCAATATTTAGTGTGAGAATTTAATTTTTTTGTTAAACATCATTTTGAAGTAGAATTTTTGTTCTCAGCAACACATACCACACATATAATTTGGCTTACTTTTATTTTCCTATTTTCCTGGTTAGAATCCCTTGGAACAGAAACATGCAGTATGTTTCAAAAGCACCTGCTGATACTGATTAATCTTCTGGTTAATAGTTTATTTATTACTGTTTGCAAATGTCTTAATTTTAAAAAATCCTTTTATTTTACTGTTAGTATTTTATTGTATAGCCTGTAAATTAAATACATATATTTAGAAGTTTTATTATCCTGTAATCTTCAGAATTATTTTTTATTTTTATTATTTGTTTCCTGTTGAGCTGCTAAGCAGAAAAATTATGCTTTCAATTGTTAAGGAAAATTAAAAATTGGGTGATTTTTTTTTTCTTTTTACAAAGTATTATGACCTGAGTTTTAAATATTTCTGTATTTTATATTTTTATTTTAGGAAATATCAAACCTATCCTTTTTTATCAAATATTTTTTAAATGTATTAGCCAGTTCTAGCATTTATAAAATTTTTATAGGTTTCCTAATTTTTCTGACTTCTAAAATATTTTTTCAGGATCAAAAATTTCCCTAGATGTTAAAAGATATGAATTGCTTTTAAATATACAATTTTAAGTTCATAAATAGTATCACATTTAAATTTAAAGGTAATTTGACAGAACAATTTATTTCTCTTATCCATCATTAATTTATATTATGTACTAAGTTTTTAGCTTTGTGTTACATTTAAAGTAGATAAGTTACATGTAGAAGTTTTTTAATAGTTGGGATTTTGTAAACTTTATGGGGTAAAAAAAAAAATCTTGTGTTTTTGTTAATGGTATCTAATGTGAAACATATGGTAGTGATTAACTGGGAACCTGGAGCTTTTTATAAGTAAAATACAATTTCATTTCTTGGTTAAAGTTTAGATACTTTCTTATTCTCCAGGAGACTAGCTACAGAAAATACTGTGTACGAATTTACCCTGAACCTGGGTAATAAGACAACCTGAGAATTTTGGTAATTGAGCAGTTAAATCTAAGCTAGAAGTTGCAGATCATTACATGTCATAAATTTATTTTCTGAGATACATTAATAGGTGCCCTAAGCAAAACACCAATCAATTTTATCTTTTTTTCTTGTCTTCCCATCCTGCTTTTTAAAGAAAAAATTCCTTCAAAATAAGTATATTGCACAATGATGTAAGCAGACCTGCTAGATAGGTTGGACTGAACCATTTTTTTCCTTATTAGTTGTATATGCTTTTCTCAGTTTACTGCTTCAGCAGCAGCAACAGTGAATAAACAAGTATCACCACAGCCCTTGTTCTTGTCCCTTATACGTAGCTGGAAACAGGAGCTGGGAGATTGCTCCTTCTACTCAGCTGTTGTACATAATAGCATCAAATATGCAATAATGGGCCAAAAGAGCCTAAACCCACTAGTTTTTACATATTAGGTGTGACAGGCCTGTCAGTGTAACCTTATGCAGCTTTTTTAATACATTCATTGAGAAAAAAGTATCTTCTTCCCAGAGGAGCATAAAGAAAACCGTAGGTACTCACAGTTTTTAGACTTACTGTTTTTACTATTTACTCTTGTTTTACTTAATGTAATTTCATTTAGTTAATTTCCTCTGTTTGAATGTAAACTTTGTCTTGATCTAAAAGTGTGTATGGTGTTTTATGGTTTTCACTTTTAAGCTAGTAAACTGGAAACATTAATAATTAGTCTCTAATTATTAAAAAAATTAATAATTAGTTAGGTAATAATTGAACAAAGAAAAGTTGACTGTGGCCATATAGGAGTGTTTTTTTTCACATTGAGGCCATATTCCGAACCCATATTATTTTCATTTACTATAGCCCAATCTAAACCAGGCCAACTTATTGTTGATTTCACTATGACTAAAAGAATACCACTCTATATTACTACTACTATGTTAAGTATTGTATATAACTAATACAAAGCATGCTGCAGATAGAAACTCATAAGTCTTTGCTTTTTCTCACTGTTCATGTCTTCTATCTGGAAAATTCAGATTATTCTAAATCTTTCAGAGATAGGACTTTGTAATTTCAAACAGTATAAAGAGTGTTTTTATAATTTAACACAATTTGAATTTGCACAAGTTTGTATCACCTAAATATATATACATTTTCTCATTTTTTCTATGTAAATCATTCCAGTAGGTTGTAATTACAGAGAAGTGAATATTGGGTTTCTATTAAAGTACTGATTTCATTTGTAGTATTCTTGCTGGGAACTACAGTGACATTTTATTTTAGTGTGCGAGCATAATGTCTTAAAGTCTGACATTTGCAATAGCATTTCTTTAAAAAGGTAACAAAAGCCCTCATTAAAATCACAACTAATCACTCCCACTCTTAATGTTTTTCCTTTACTAATTACAGTAAACTAAGAATATTAGTTCTCTAATATTATCAAAAAAAATTTCGTTGTAATATGTGCTTGGTTATCTGAAATGATAAATGATCCCACAACCCAGTTTAACATTGTGAAGTCAAACATATTCAACCAGAAATTGAGATTACAATGTTTTGCAAATACTGAAGCTTTTTCTTTAATATGTTGATGTAATTTACAGGTAACATTAATTAGTGGTAAATGACCCTTAATCAAAAAGTGAGTTACATAATCCTTTATATCGAAAACACCTTGCTTTTACTACTAATTACTGTGTAAATTGTCTGTGTACTACCTGTACCAGAAAAACCTAGAATAAAATATTTTCTAGACCTGCTGAATCAAAATCTAGAGCTAGGTGTCAGGAATTTGTTTTTTTCCAATCTGTAATTTTTTGTTTTGTTTTGTTTTTAGAAGCACTACATGTGAAAAGCACTGCCCAAAAAGAAATGAGGGAGGATTCTTCACATCAATAAACCATTTATATTTTTCTGCTTTCTTTTCTTTTTGATCATTGTGTATCTAAGTAACTAATTATGAACGTTACCATTTCTTCCACAGTAGTTCTAGATTAAGCCTGGTATTTTTTCAGGCATATGAGGAAAATCTGTATTATGTGAGCTTTATTTTTGTGCAAGTATCTGGCTATATTTTAGTCTATTCTATTTCTTTGGAACATTTAGTATAACTACACTTGATGAATTGATCATTTAAGAATTTTTTTAAAATTTCATCTGCATAGTAGCTCTTTTTCTTAAATGTATACTGAAGAACTTTTCTTATACTGCTTGTGGGAGCATTTGACAAAATTTTAATAAAGTTGAAGATATACTTAGGCTTGAACACAATAATTCCATTCCTAGATGTCCTAGATCAGTGGTCTGCAAACTCATTAGTCAACAGAGCCAAATATCAACAGTACAACGATTGAAATTTCTTTTGAGAACTAAATTTATTAAACTTAAACTTCTAACACCACTTCTTCAAAATAGAATCACCCAGTCTGTGGTATTTTGTAGAAGATCCACACTCAAGGGGCCAAAGAGCCACGTGTGTCTCATGAGCAGAAGTTTGCCGACCACTGTTCTAGATAAACTAAGACGTATTTAAAAACCTTGTTTATTTTTACTTTTCATAGGAAAAATTTTTAGAACAATTTATTATTTTCTATTACTTAACATTCACCAGTCTGTTCTGTTCATCAGGTTTTTTATTCATTAAATTTTAGGTTCACTCATTGATACGTATTTGTTGTCACTTAGTTATTCATAATTTTTGTATCTTTGCCTTTTTCTTCTTCTTCCTCTTCTTAGAGAATACCCTTCAGCATTTCATATAATATATACTGGTTTGGTGGTGATGAACTCCTTTAGGTTTTTCTTGTCTGTGAAGCTTTTTATCTGACCTTCAATTCTAAATGATAGCTTGGCTGGATAGAGTAATCTTGGTTGTAATGTCTTGCAATTCATCACTTTATATATTCTTGCCACTCCTGTCTGGCCTGCATAGTTTCTGTTGAGAAATCAGCTGACAGTCATATGGATACTCCCTTGTAGGTAACTATTTCTCTTGCTTTTAAGATTCTCTTAAAATGCTCGCAGCATTTTAATTATGCTGTTTCTTGGTGTGTTCCTCTTTGGATTCCTCTTGTTGGAGTTCTGTGTGCTTCCTGAACTTGTAAGGCTTATTTCTTTCACCAGGTAGGGGAAGTTTTCTGTCATTATTTCTTCAAATAGGTTTTCAGTATCTTGCTCTCTCTCTTCTGGCACCCCCATAATTTGGATATTGGTATGCTTAAGGTTGTCCTAGAGGCTCCTTACACTATCTTTATATTTTTGGATTCTTTTTTCTTTTTGCTTTTCCAGTTGGGTGTTTTTTACTTCTTCGTATTTCAAGTCTTTGACTTGATTCTTAATTCAAGAATGCTGTTGACTCTCTGTCTATTCTTTATTTCTTCATTTCAGTCAATATATGCTTAATTTCTGATTAGTCATTCTTTATATCCTTGAGGGTATCACTAAATTTCTTGGAGGTTTCTAGAAGATTCTTGAGTAACCTTATAACTGTGGTTTTGAACTTTATATCCAGTATTTTGCTTTCATCCATTTCTTTCATTTGTGACTTTTTGAATTTTATTATCTGTGATTGTTCTATGCTTAATAGGGATCAGAAAACTGTCAACCTCGGTTGCTAATTTTATAGCTTACATAATGTGAAGAAATTTTTAGTCTTCACTTTTATTTTCTTCTAGGTTTATAACGATAAAATGAAGACCATAATAAAACAGCCTCGTACTTAGTTCATTATTTCTTATCTTGTAAGTATTTAACTCAGCCACCCCTACCATTGGTATAAAAAAGTTACTGTTTAATGTCATTTTTTGCTTTCTGATTTTTTTTGTCAACCTAGAATGATAACTTATTAGCATCCTATTACCCTCTACACATTGAGATTGGTGTTTTCTTGTGTTGTTGTTTTTTTAATATATTTTTATTTTTTTAAATACATTTTTATTTATTTCAGAAAGAGGAGGGAGAGATAGAAACATCACTGATGAGAGAGAATCATCAATTGGCTGCCTCCTGCATGACCCCTACTGGGGATGGTGCCCACAACCCAGGCATGTGTCCTGTCCAAGAATTGAACTATGATCTGGTTCATGGGTCAATGATCTACCACTGAGTCATGCTGGGCTAGGTTTGGTGTTTGTTTAATCCATTCTAGAGCAAGAATAATGCCATTGCTGTAGGTAATTTTTCAATTTGGGAAAGTATCTTACAGCTAGGCTCTAGCATCTCTTACTCTGAGAATCACAATTTTACACCCTTTTCCTTAAAAGGAATTTACATATAAGTCTGGTCTTTTCTTATCATCATAATTCAGGTTCCTTAACAGTTATTTTATGGTTTTACAAATTGGAAGTAATCTCTCCATTTAAGAAATTGTTTTTTTATTATTATTATCATTATTATTATTATTATTATTATTTTTACATTTCCCTGGGTAACACTTCATACTTCTTTGTGAAGTACTTAAGATTTAGCTGTTAAACTTCAGGAGTAGGAAAAAAAAACAGGAAGACAATCCCTTTTCCTTCCTTTTATATATACACATGCATACCTCTTTTCTTAGAATATGAAATATTTTTACCCTGATTCATTTAACTTTTGAGAAACAAGTAAATTCTAAGGAAAAAATTCTAACACATTAGTTAAAATTAATATTATACTGTTAGAAAAACTCTCAAATCCAGGAAATACTTACTTCCCTAAAGTATTTTAGATTCTCTACCAAAAAGATTAATTTCCATATATTTCTTGAACTAATTCTATATCTCTAATTGAAAGTAATGTGCAGCTGTTTCTGTTCTTGATGTTGAGGGATGGCCCTGTTTAAACGAAAACTAATACTTGAGATGCTTTTCTTATCTCATATCATTGCATTAGTGACCCAGTAAATACTGTATATGTGTTGAAGAGTAACCTCATTATGATCTCTAGAGGCCCGGTGCATGAAATTCGTACACAGGGCGCAGGGGAAGGTTGTCCCTCAGCCCAGCCTGTACTCTCTCCAAGGGACTCCTCGAGGGATGTCCGACTGCCTGTTTAGGTCCAATCCAATGGGCCTAAAAGGGCAGTCAGATATCCCTCTGACAATCCAGGGCTGCTGGCTCCCACTGCTCACCTGCCTGCCTTCCTGATTGCCCCTAATTGCTTCTATATGCCAGCCTGATCACTCCCTAACCATTCCACTGCCAACCTGGTTGATGCCTAACTGCTCCCCTGCCAGCCTGTTTGCCCCTAACTGCCCCTCCCTTGCAGGCTTGATGGCCTCCCAACTGCCCTCCCTTGCAGGCCTGGTCCCTCCCAACTGCCCACCCCTGCTGGCCTGATCACCCACAACTGCCCTCCCTTGCAAACCTGTTCCCTCCCCAGCTGCCCTCCCCTGCAGGCCATCTTGTAGTGGCCATCTTGTGTCCACATGGGGGCAGTCATCTTTTACCACATGGAGGCAACCATTTTGTATATTGGAGTAATGGTCGATTTGCATAATACTTTTTTTATTAGATAGGATGGAGACGTGGTTGCATGGGTGGGGACCAGCTGATTTGCCCTGAAGGGTGTCCTGCATCATGGTGGGAGATCTCTTGGGGCATGGGGCAGCCTGGGCAAGGGGCCTGTGGTGGTTGCAGGCTGGCCATGCCCCCCACCCCCAACAAGCCAAGCGGAGGCTGTTGTATCTGAGATTTATTTATCTGCTATAATTGAAACTTTGTAGTGCCTTAAGCAGAGCCAAGCCTCCTGCTTGCTCTGTGGCCACAGCCATTATTGTTGGAATTTATTTATCTTCTATAATGAAACTTTGTAGCAGAGGCCAAGGCAGGCCAGGGCTGTGAGAGCTTAGCTTCCTCCATTGTTGGAGTCAACCCAAGCATCTTGCCCTTTCCAGTTCCATGGCTGCTGCCATTTTTGTTGGGATTTATCTTCTTATAATTGAAACTTTGTAGCCTTGCATGGAAGCCTGGGCCCGACAGGGTGTGTGGAAAGCTTGGCTTCCTCCATTGCTGTGGAAACCATTGCTCACTCTGTGCCCACAGTCATCTTGCTTGGGTTAATTTGCATACTCGCTCCTGGTTAGCTGGTGGTGTAGCAGAGTGATGATTAATTTGCATGTTACTTTTTTATTAGATAGCATTATTAGATAGGATAGGTGGTCATCCACTGAATTTGATAAGTAGTTTTTAGGGTACAAGTCAACTAAATATTAAAACTTTTACTAATGAGCCAGTTTGAAGAGTAGTAGCAAAATGTCACAGGTCACTTCCTTTTTAAATTTTTACCCTCAATATTTTTGTCTCTGGAAAACTAGAATGGGAACATTTGCAAATCCCCAAAGAATCCTATATAATCAGGCTTGGGTTTTTTAATTGGTCCCTTGGAAGCCAGCTCAGCTTTTCTTCAACTAAAGTCTCAGAAAAAGAAGTCTTTTCAATTTTTATTGCTCTTACCATAGACTTTGGGAAGTCTGTTCTTCAAAAAGAAATGGGTATCATTTAACTTTTAACAAATTTTTAAGCACACATAGCATCACATTGTTAACTTCATTTCATCTCCTTTATAAATTTCTAAGCACTTTTTTTTGGATACTCTTTCCAGGTATCTTTCAAACATAGGTCATTTGCAATTTTTTATGTTGGAATTCTTTCTGTTTTTTGTTCTAGGTCTGTGGTCGGCAAACCGCGGCTCTTGAGCCAGATGCGGCTCTTTGGCTCCTTGAGTATGCCTCTTCCACAAAATACCACAGCCTGGGTGAGTCTATTGTGAAGAAGTGGCATTAAAAGAAGCTTAAGTTTAAAAAATTTGGCTCTTGAAAAAAATTTCAATCATTGTACCATTGATATTTGGATCTGTTGACTAATGTGTTTGCCAACCACTGTTCTAGGTAATATGCCTGGAGTTCCTTTAAGGTACTGAAATGGTAATGTTTCCAATTAAACAATACCCAGGAAAATAGCACATAGTGACAGTAGTCAGTGATTGTGTATAATTGTGTGTATGCCTCTTTTCTTATTTATTTATTGAACATAATAGGAAAAGTAAAACTAACAGCCTAGGCAAAAAGTGTGATTGCTTACTTCTGGACATATATTTATTTCAATTCTGCATTCAATTTATTCCTGTTTTGACATGGAAATAACTTTGAAGACTCAAATATTTCAGACAAATTAGTGACAAAGGGCAAGACTGCATTGAGTAATCTATTGATATTACCTATTTTATTTATGCTTAGAACATGAAATCTCTACTAGAGTTCATTCATTACATTTGTATGTTTATTTCCTATTTAAGTCAAGACCTGAGCTATTAAATTTTGCCTTGTTTTCATTTTCCTGATATGTTTACAACACAGGGTTTAGCGATAAACTGACTCATACACATGCATTCTCTCCTTTTCACCTGAGAGACTCATGACTAATCATACAGGTAGTATCAGCATGAAAGGATTGTGGAGTCGAGAACCAAAGTTTCACTCAACAACTGAGACATTTTTCCCTCATAAACAACTTAGTTGAAAACCAAATTCTTTGAGGAGGGAGATGTTTAAGAACGAGGTTTGGCTATATTTATTAGTTCTTATCAACTTTTTATGTATTATATTTCTTGGATGACATCATCATATATTTTTAATTGATTCATATCTAGACTAAAATCATCAAAAATTTAATAACCCAAAAATACGAATGTTTAGCTTCTAAGTAGTTTAATTTTATATATAATGAAACTATTATTAGGAAATCTAATAATATGATAGCATAGTTTGGGGAATTATATATAAATATCCCAACATTTCTGGGGTGAATTGTCTAAATTGAATTCCACTAAACAGTTTCCAAATAATCATTTGTTCGTTAATTTCTCCATCAGAAAAAAAAAATCAAGAGAATATAGAAATAATACAACTGAAATGCAAAAACTAGGTTTTTTGGATTATAAAACAAGCTTTTTGGATTATAGATTTTATTTTATTGGATGCCTCATCACGACACTGAATTTTAAATGTATCTTCTGTAGTTAATATCTTTTTGTATTTAATTACTTGTATCCAAAAGACAAATAGAAAAAAAAAAGTGAATATTTTAATCTGTTACCTGGGAGTTTTATATATTTGGACATTTCATAAAACTCTCAATTTCTTAGTAGGATAATGAAAAAATTATCATATTCAGTGAAATTGTCATTCTGTTTGGTTTGACCCCATCATTTAGGCATTGCTTGAAGATATTAAAGAGTGGCTAATTTAAAATGTTCTTCAAGTATAATAATAGAGGGTACGGCCCTAGGACATTGTGGCTTGGTGGTTAGAGGGTTGACTCGTGCTCTGAAGAATCGAAGGTTCGATTCCCAGTCAAAGGCATGTACCTGAGTTGCAAGATCGATCCCCAGCCCAAGTTGGAGTGCCTTCTGCCTGTGGGAGGCAAACAGTTGATGTGTCCCTCTCCCCTTCTCTCACTAGTCCCTCTTTCTCTTCCTCCCTCCTTTCCATATCTAAAAATTAATGGGAAAAATAACCAGTGAGGATTAACAAAGAATAATAATAATAATACAGGGTGGGTAAAAAGTAGGTTTACAGTTCATATGGAAAAATAATATAATAATTAATAAATAATACAAGAGTAAACAGTTTGGCATACTCACAATTGTAAACCTACTTTTGTCCTACCCTATATATCATTCCTTAAGTAGTATTCCACTGTCCTGAGTAAAGATAGTCATTCTGCAACCTAGAGGTTATATTTAGCCAGCTCCAGAGGTTTATCTACAGAATTTAAAGCATACTTGAAGAAAGTAATTACTATTATAAAATGTATTGATGGCAGTTTAAAGTAAAATTAAGATATTTGATAAATCAAAGTAACGTGGTGACGCTTAAAGGATAACTAAATAACAAAGGAGCAGAAATATTTTTATGCCATATAAAGAGATGCTCCTCTATCTAGCCGGAATTGCTCCACTGGAATCTTTCACTTTATTAATAATTTAAATCAAGAATATTCACATTTGATTAAAATAAATCAAGAATTTTTGTATTTTATGAAAATATTTTTATCACGCTTTCAAATAAAAAGTACTTATTTTTCATTATCTTAGATAGTTAAAAAAAGAAATAAAAATAGGGGGGAAAATCCTCCTCCTCACGAGGGTGATTTCTAAAACATCAGTGAGAAAATTACAATATGTATTGTCACAGAAAGTAATAATGTTGCCTTGCCCAATGTGGCTCAGTTGGTTACATCATCCTCCCATGCACCCAAGGGTCTCCAGTTCAATTCCTGGTCAGGGAGACAACCAATTGATTTTTCCCTCCCTCCCTTGTCCTTCCCTCAATTCATCCTTCCCTCCTCCCTTCCCCTCCCTCTCCTCTTCCTTTTTTTCCTCCCTAGGTAATTAGTATTTAGTGGGTATAGTTTTAGTTGCTGTGGAATAAAAAGGTTCTAGAGAATGGAGGGTGGCAATGATTGCACAACAATGTGAATGGTCTTAATACCATAGAACTTTAAGTGGAAACATTTATGTTAGATATATTTAACTGCATTTTAAAGAAATA
The DNA here is from genome assembly GCA_004026805.1 of Lasiurus borealis. Classification (NCBI taxonomy): domain Eukaryota; kingdom Metazoa; phylum Chordata; class Mammalia; order Chiroptera; family Vespertilionidae; genus Lasiurus; species Lasiurus borealis. The sequence continues at coordinate 43,037 of PVJN01003253.1, forward strand.
AAATAAATGACATTCTTAATGTGAATTATTTTAAAAGGTTTTAAAAACTGATTGCATTTTACAGTATTCACATTCCAAGTATAGTATACTTGGCTTAGCTTAAAATATATACTAGTAGACTTAGCAAAAAGGAAGTATTAAAATTGAAATGACTCATTTTTCTTGATTTTGAAATAATCATTCGACTTTGTAATAATTATTTAATGTATAATCTACTGTGCAGCAGGCTAATAGAACAATATATAATCTTGAATAGTTATTTCATGATTTTTGTTTTAATCTAAATGGTTTTAAATTTTTTTGGAAGGGATTTTGTCAGGTATATTAGTGTACCAATTAGTGTAACAACTGAGACAGTGCCTGGTTCATGGTAGGTGTTCAATAAAGTGTTAAATAAAAATATATATGTATAAGGTTTGTATATTTGAAAATTGTCATGCTTACATTTTTGTCTGAAGGTGTGCTTTTTGTCTGGAAAGTGATTTTGAGGGGAGAGGGTAACCTGAAGGTTACTTTCTTAGTGTAATTGATAAATACAAATAAGGATTATGTATTTTTATGTTACTGCAAACAGATTTATTTTGGCTACATATTAAAAATTGTATGAAAAGTAAGACATTAATAGAGTAGAATAACATGTGAAAAACATTGCTCAGATAGGAGATTAGCTACATACATTTTTTTAATAGTGAAAATATTCACAAGAAAATTAATATGGACTATATGACAGTTGTGCTTTTCCTAAACAGTTAGGTATTAGGAGGAATCGACAAATTTCAGTGCATATCATCTTATTCTGTAAAAGTATTGTAGCTTTAGCAAAGCTATTTTAATGGTGAGAAAACGGGGGTAAAAAAAAGGTTATCAAGATTTGACCTAGAATCCTGGTAGTTTTATATTTTGGAAGAGGGTTGGGAAATGTTTAGTCCATAGGCTATATAAAGCCCCCAAAATCATTTGATCTGGCCTTATCAAAACATTAGGGCTGAGTTAATTATATGTTTGACAAAATATAGCAGGTTAATTTTTAAGTTTACAATTTTTCATGGCCAAATAATGTTATAAATATCGAAATAACCCTTGGCAGAAAAAGGGTTCCCCTACCCTATGAGAGAAATATGTAATTTAATTCCCAAAGTTGAATAAATGGAAAATGTTTAGGGGAATATTTTCTTGCCTGGTGAAGAGTGGAGACAGGTAAGGGGTAGAAAGATAAAAAGCCACAGGATTCCTGTTTTTATTTTTCATCTCTGGGTACAAAGTTAATTTATCTTCCCAGGGCTTCATATTCTAGAATTCTTATATAAAATGATATCCAACTTTGACAAGACTATTTTAATAGAGAAAGAAATGTTGAGGGTAAAATATTTGGGTTTTTAAACATAAATTATTTAAGAAAATTCATTTGCTTGGATCTTTTTACTTAGTATTAAATATTTCATGTGACTTCATGTTGCTAGCTTTAGTTTATTGAAACTGAGCTCTTGCATGTCATTTTTTATTTTTCTCTTGATATGAAGTCTTACCTACTTAATGAAGATATCTTATGAAAAGTGTACTTCAAGGAATGAAATGCTGTTTATAATTTATACTGTTACCAAGGTAAAGACCAAATTTTATTAATTTACTTTTTATAAAATGAAAAAATAAATTTAATACATTAAAAAATTTGATTAAATATTTAACTCTTAACTTATTAAGGTGACATAGGCAAAATGCTTTTCTTTTCCTCGCATTATGCATTTTTGTATTCCTAAGTATAGAAAGTACTTGACACATAGTTGGCTTTCCTTAAATTTTTGATATAGAAATAAATTATTATGCTACTTAAAAGCTTCTAAGAAACTAATTATGCAATCTTTAAACATGGGTTTTTTAATGGTTTTATTTTCTTTGTTTCCCTAAAAGAAAAAAATATTTTTGTATCTTTAGGTTCTAATGTGAGTTTAAAAAAATAAAACCTTGGAGTAAAGTAGCAGCACATAATGGTTTGTGGGTTTTGAAAAGGTGCAGGCCATATTGTGCTGCCTCAAAAATACAAGGATCTGATCTTCTGAAGAAAATGTGTTTCTTTTAACTCTTCATAACTCATGATAGTGATGTCAACAGTGCCTTAGCAGCACGTAAATATTGGCGTTAAGATTCTAAATTATCTCCAGTATTAACTGTGCTGCTGAAGTAAGGTTGACCGTATTCTACAGTCATGTTTTAATATATATCAATATTACTAATGGACTTTCTGTTTTATTGATAGTATATTTTCAGTGTTATTAATAATCTTTATGATTTTATAATCTAAAAAACAAGTACTAACTTTTCAGATGTATTATGTATGTATAATTGCAATTTAATGTGTTGAATGCCATACGAGTTTATTGAAAGAGCTTATAAATCAAATAAATATTTCTTAATGCACATTTATATTCAGTGTAAATATACAGATTTTTACTTATGATTAAACAAATATTCGTTTTCCCTTTGTTTCTCTAGTAAACTGAAATTACTTGAAAGATACTTATCTCACAGTTAAATGGATATTATATATATTTTGGAAAGAATTTAGAAGACTAATAATGTTTCTAAATATTTCTTTATAAGGAAAGGGGAAAAATAATGAAATGTGAATTAAATTCCTGAAATTCTGGGTCTCAAAATGCACTTAATCATACTTTTCAAGGTAGGAAAAATCTTATAGATGATCAACCTATTCCTGGGATAACTTAGGAAACAACAACTCATATTAAGTAATTTGCTATATATGACAGATTAGAATCTTAATCCTATATCTGACTTTATGTTCTCATATTTTTTCCTGTTCTTATTAAAATGTTATTTTTTAATAGTGGAAGATTTTTGTTTAACAAGTCAGAAACAAACATCTTGCCCTGGCTGGTGTTCTCAGTGTCGGCCATCTCACGGAGGCTACAATTCCCAGTCAAGAGCATTTAACCTGGGATACAGTTGGCTCCTGGCCCTTGATCAGGACATGCAAGAGGCAGCCAGTCAATGTGTCTCTCTCACATTGATGTTTTTCCCTCTTTCTCTCCCCTCCCTCCCTTCCATTCTCTCTCTGAAAAAGCAAGGAAAAAAATATCCTCATCTAAGGATTAACAAAAAGCAAACTATACATGAGTGTGTGTTGCGTATGTATATATGTATGTATAAATATATATATATGAATACCTTATTTGCTTTTTATATCCCAAAATTTAACTTCAGAGTAAAACCAAAAATGAATTTTATAGATGCAAACATAGTAAAAATTTTTAATTAAAATTTAGAGGAATATGTTTTCTTTACCTTTTATTTTTTTATTTGCTGGAGTTTTATTAAGTCATTCAACTAAAAGTTGATGTTTAGGATGAGACAAACGTGTTTGTGTAGTGTGCCATAATTCTGGTTTTATTTCCTGCTAGTAATATCTTCCCTTTTCTATATAACCAAGCAGAAAATATACAAAATAAAAGAAGTTCTTAGTGAATAATTTCCAATTTTAATTGTCAATTTTGGAAGCCCTGAAAGTATATTAGATGTAATTTAAGGAATTGTATTCAAGTATCTTTTGTTTAAATTCTAATTTGAAGGTAAAGAAATATTATATAAGACATTTTTTTAGAACAACCTCCCTTTTTTCAGCCATTTTTTATCTCAAAATAAGGGAGCAATATACCATGTAGTTAGAATTAAATGCCATTTGTCACATTGAAATAATATGGCCTGGTGCTTTCATAAATCATTCATCAAGCTCTTAACCTGTTTCCTTTACTTCATTTCAACCATTTATGAAAGACTGTATAAATATATGATAGTTTTTGGTTTCACTAAAAATATTCCATCATCTAACACATAGATGCTTAGAAATAGTTACTGAATGAATTACATAGTTTGTCTAATATTTTCCAGAACATCCCAAGCGTTAGATTTCTTTTTTTGTTTCCTTTTTGTATTTCTAAATGAATTTGAAGTCAAATGTTACAAAATTATATTTAGTCTAATCTGCCTTCTAAATGACAGAGAAAACTTGGATTTTACATTTACTTAGTGAATATTTATATCTAGGTGCTGCAGGTGTGAAGAAGGTCCATTTGGGGCTTTTATAGCTAAAAGAGGACTTCCTTGTTTTAATCCTGAGAGTAGATTTTTAAAAATTTGAAATATTGGGAGAGTAAGACAATATTGCATTGAAATTTATTGTAGCTATGCAGTTCCTTTCCAGTCTTTTATCATAGAAGAGAAAATAGCCTGTCAGTACCTGATGAAACAGGTAACTCAACAGGACTGGAAGGTTTTTTTTTAATAAAAGTTAATATAATTCCATCTTTGTGTAATTTTGAAACACAAAAAACAAATAGTAAAATAAAATGTTAATCTTAACTTGGCTATTGATTTTGAAGAAATAGTTACATATAAGTGTATATTTTTTTAATTTTTCCCATCTTTGGGGAAAAAAATCCTAATCTTTTTTATTCAGATTTTTTTTTTTTAGTTGATGCCAAATAATTTCAGTTTTGATCATCGTAAATCTGTTATTTAGAGTGTAGATTGAGTTTGGTGCTAACTCAGAGTACTGAAGGCAAATATCCAGAAGAGGAATATTTTATTCAATTCAGTTTGCATCCTATATTCAAATGCAAATCTCTTAAGAAAACACATGGTGATAGGTGATAGATTTGAAAATTTGGCCATAGACTAAATTTCATATTTAAGTTGATTTTCTTCATTTATATATTCTTTGGATGTTACAGAATTATAGGTGTTTTAAGCAACTAAGCATTATTACTGATACCAGCCCATCTTAGGCATAATTGGTTATTAACATTATACTTTCAAATCATAAACTGTGATCTCTAAACTAATATATATATATCTATTTAGAAGTTGACATTCTAATTCAATTTTTTTTTCCTTTTGCAGGTGGATATTACTATCTCTTATTTATGGAAAAAGTTTTATTCTAAGTGTTGTTTCTCATTGAGTATTAACAAAAGAGAGAGAAATTAATATCCTAAACTTTTAAGATAGATTTGGTTCGAGTAAGTGTTTATACATATTACTTTGCATATCTGGGAAAATAAATAAGAGACCATCATCAGTACGTTTCCAGCTTTAAAAAAATCTTATTTTCTTAACATTTGTCAAGGGAATTTTATAGTTTAGAATAAAACAGTTTCTGTTTAACTCCTTTAATGAAGAATTAATTCCTTCACCAGAAATTTAGAAGTTTATGTTCTTACCATGTTTACTTATAAAATAGAACTCGTGAATTTCTGATTTTTTTTTTCCCTCTTTGGCTATATGCTATGAAGAAAATGTTGGCAAATAAGTTTAAACCTCTTCTATTAAATTTCTGTGCAAAGTGACAAGTTAGTTGCTGTTTTTTTTGTCTTAATTATACTGAAATTAAATGCATTCATAATTTCTATTTGGATCTATTTCTTGATTAACAGATACAATATGAGTAATTAACTTAGATTAGCATATTAATGAATACAGCTCTCCTTAATTGTCATATGATTGGATTTTTATGTTTTTTGTTTTTTTTTAATGTAAACTGCCTGTAGAATCTTGTTATTTTATTTATCTTACGATATAGGGTTAGATTTTGTTTGAGAAATTGTATGGAGGAAAAAAAATTTTTAAGTCACTTTTACACTAAATGTTCCTCAATTTAATTAACTTGTTATTAAAGGTATTCTATATATCTTTATTTTATAACTTAATCACTTAGCATGTATTATTCTATTAAGGAATATCTTTAGAAAGTGGTTGAAATTTTAAATCACCCCAGAGATTGTTTTCTTCTGTATTTCATTATTTTATAATCTTTGGGAATGCTTTTATATATAGAAGTAACATTTTAGAATATAAGTTCTGCCAAAACCGGTTTGGCTCAGTGGATAGAGCGTCAGCCTGTGGACTGAAAGGTCCCAGGTTCGATTCTGGTCGGGGGCATGTACCTTGGTTGCAGGCACACCTCCAGAAGGGGGTGTGCAAGAGGCAGCTGATGGATGTCTCTCATCAATGTTTCTAACTCTCTACCCCTCTCCCTTTCTCTCTGTAAAAAATCAATAAAATATATTTAACAAAAATAATATAAGTTCTAAAGTACTGCTAAAACTTTTTTGTCTGGACTTAATTCAATGATAAATAGTAAACTATAAAGTAACTTTTTTTGTTTCCATGGGAACAGTTTAAAATACTTTATCCTGATGCAATAAAGGTAGAATATTTGTTGTTTGGTAGTATACATTGAGAATGTTCATATCACTTCTTAAGAGAATTTTAAGTTTTCACATAATTTATACAGATTTTTATATTTTGTGTTTTCTGATAGTGTAAAAATGCTTATGTTGGACAAGGAACACTCAAAATAGATTTGAGCCCTTTAGCTAGTTTGACTTAGAGGATAGTGTCAGCCTGCGGACTGAAGGGTCCCAGGTTCAATTTCGGTCAAAGGCATGTACCTTGGTTGCAGACACATCCCCAAAAGGGATGTGCAGGAGGCAGCTGACCGATGTTTCTCTTTCATCAATGTTTCTAACTCTCTATCCCTCTCCCTTCCTCTCTGTAAAAAAAAAATCAGTAAGTAAAATATATTTTTAAAAAATCGATTTTGAAACATTTATATGTAGAAAGTAAGGTACAAATTTACTTACATTATATAGGTACTGAGGATCAGCACTAAACAAAACATAAATTCCAACCTTCATGGAGCTTACAGTGTTGAGAGTGAGGTGTGGGTAACAGAATACACAAGATTAATAGGTACCATAGTGGCATATCAGATGGTGATAAATTCTATGGGAAAAAATAAATCAAGGGCTGTTGGAGGGCTGGCATAAAGTTGTTTGGGAGGCAGGAGAGGCATATTTTTAAATAGTATAATGAGAAAATGCTTCACAGAGATGACATTTGAACAAAGACAAACCATAAGGGAGCACATCATTAGATATCTGGGAGAAAAGGCTTTCTGGTAGATGACATAGCAACTATAAAGACATTTCTGGTATATCAAGGAGGTCTGGGAGGCTATGATCAATTATACAAGAGGGAGAATTGTAGCTCACTGGATCAAAGACTTTATAGGGGGCAAATGTTATGACTACTTAAGCTTTTAGCTTAACCCACAGATTTAATTTTTCATTCAGTTGGTTTCCTCTAAGCCTGTGACTTTTGTAAATATAACATAATAGTTTTATGAATCAGATCTAAGGTTAATAACCTCCATTTGAGACTACTTAGATTATAAAAAGTATTTGGTTGGTTAATAGATATATGTGTGCTGATCAGGTTTTTGCAATTTGTGTTTTGGTGACTCAAATTGTTTTCCACTAAACCAGTTTAGTCAAAGCTAATGGCTCCAAGGAACACACTGAACTTGTTCATGTTTGTCATTTACCCAAACATTGTCTGACATCATTCTTAGAATTGCTTGCCATAGTTAAGTACTTCGTTATTTGTTGCTTATTCTTATTTTGCAGCATTTTAGCTGAGGAATTCTTGGCCTGAAATTGTTTCATCATCTGCTACAGTATATCCCATTGATTTAACCTTCCTAAAACACTGCTTTTTATTGTTTGAAATTCAAATTTTTTAGCTTGTACCTCATGATTTTGCCCCAACTTTTTCTAAAGTTTTTCCATATTTCTTCAAATGAACTAGTCTTGATACATGCATTTTTCTATCTCTTTGCTTTCCAATAATCTGTTTGCTATTTCCCGACTTTAATAGTCCGGCATTATTCCTTCTTCTGATGGTATGAACAGCTTATATACCTAGTTCTTAACTTTGTACTTTGATTTAACACACGTGAGGAACATAATAATACTTTTATCAGTAATTGCATCTCATTTATTCATACATATTAACCTTTAAAAATGTATTAGCAATATGATCAATAATTTTAAGAAACAAAATGAAGAAAAAGCAGATTGACTAAGATAGCCAAAACTTCAAAACATCAGGTTGAATATTAGGTCCCAAAGTTTAAATACTAGTTTTATGCTGACAAGTTGTATAGTTGATTATTTTCTATTATATGAAAAACTATATATTAATCACATAAGAGTGTAGAATAGCCATAATATATTTTTAGGATCTTAGGACATTAAGCAAATAATTATTTCCCTTTTCTAATATTGTAAAAACATGTACTCTTTTAAAAAGTAGTCCATGTGTTTATTACAATGTTTATAATACTAAAAGATTGGAAGAGTTATTTTAAGTGTCTAACAATTAAAAACTGATTAAATAACAATTGAATGGCATACTGTCTGAATAATTCTGGCAAAGAGGTCTCAGGGAAAGTTCTCATTGGCTTGTTTCTAGGATATGTCCATTCCTGAACTAATCACCATGGTTGAGGTTGGTAGATTGGAGTATAAATGGAGTACTCAGGCTGGTCTAAATCGCGCCTATCTAGTGGTGAGGATGGTCAGGCCTCCTCAAACCACATGGAATAAGTTCTTGGAATAGAGGAGAGTATAGGCTAGAGAGCAAAATATAATATATTGTGATAAGTGGTACTATTTCAACTTATTAATATAATGTTATATTAATGAGCTAGAAGTTGTTCATGATTAAGTGAAAAGGTTACCAAATAGTACAAATGAACTAATTAGAAGAATACATTGCTAAACTTACTATTACTGGTTTACTATGGGTGTGAGATCAATCTTATTAGCATTGAGGGAGGGGGAGTGCCATAAATAAGAATGTATGATTGTGAATGGGGGAAAGTTTGTTATTTCTTTTTTTTAATATATTTTTTATTGATTTCAGAGAAGGAGAGAGAGATAGAAACATCAATAATGAAACTGAATCTTTGATCAACTGCCTCCTGCACACCCCAAACTGGGGATCAAGCCCCCAACCCTACCATCTGCCCTGACCAGGAATTGAATTGTGACCTGCTGGCTCATAGGTCAACACTCAACTGCTGAGCCAGGCCAGCTATGCAGAATGAGAAATCCTTGAAAAAGAAATAATTATTTGAAGCAGTCTTACCACCATGGAAATCTATAATAGAAATCCCACTGGGTTTGGGAACTGTACAAGTGATAATGAAGGATACTATCATGGGAAGAACTTGAATAGATAATTTCAAAAATTAAGCAATTTTGATAAGATCATCTACATAATAGAGTAACATGCTAATTGTACTTTTGTACAAAAGTACAATTAGCATGTTACTCTTTTATGTGACATCCACCAGCCAATCAGGAATGGGTATGCAAATTAAGCCAACAGATATGGTGGGTTGATTTGCATACATAGGCATCTAGCGTTGCCATGGCGACTACACAGGTATTCCACACCCCTCTAGCCGCTCCAGGCCTCTGGGCAGCAAGGTGAAAGGCATCTCTGGCCAGAACAAAGGCGATACTGGTAGCCAGGCGAAGGAAGGCCCATTCATGCACAAATTTTCATGCATAGGGCCTCTAATTTTAAAATAAGCTTCAGGGGAGCAATCTACTCTGTTGTCAAAGGAGTGTTAAAAAGAAATTCTTGAAGCCTTTGCTGGCTTGACTCAGTGGATAGAGCTTTAGCCTATAGACTTAAGGGTTCCAGGCTTAATTTTAGTCAAGGGCATGTACCTTAGTTTCAAGCTCTGGCAACCAATCCATGTGTCTCTCTCACATCACTGTTTCTCTCTCTGTGTCTGTCCTCCCACGCTGAATATCAATGGAAAAATATCCTTGGGTGAGGGTTAACAAAAACAACAAAAATAATTCTTGAATTTGTTGAGAGGTTTTTCTGTCATTTTCCCACTCTTCCAGAACTCAAAAAGTAAGTATAAGAAATGGAGTATATAAATCTATTTTAATTTTGAAACTATATTAACAAACTAAAGGAAAATCTGACTTATAGTGTATTTAATAGCAAAAAGAAAAAAACTTGACTTTCAAGTCTAAAAAGTATTTTTTATGTTTAAAAAGTTTGAATTTTTTCTAGCATACAAGTACTGAACATATAGAAATGTCGGAAAGAGCAAAAAATTTTATTTAAAAATCACAGTTTTACCCCCAATGACAAATACTACTATTTGGCTTTATTCCCCTCTAGTAATATAGTTGTATTAACAATTTTTTTTTTCTGAACTTGATTCATAAGAGAGTAAAGAGAGCATCACCCTCTCAAGATACGCTCTGGTCCAGAAAACTGTTCTTTAAATTTTTCTAAAATATACCTGAAAAATACCATGAATTGTAGAATTTGTTCCATAATATGTAAATACATAAAATTGCTCAAGATGTTTTAGTAAACTTGAGCATATGAGATGTTTTATCCTGTGGCTTCTTCTGCCACACTTGCTTATCATCCCCACAGGTACCTTCCCATAGTGTGAGAAGCATTCTGATGCATAGTGGGAAGTCATTGAAGGTTTTCTAAACAGAAGAGTAAGAGCCCTAACCGGTTTGGCTCAGTGGATAGTGTCAGTCTGCAGACTGAAAAATCCCAGGTTCCATTCCTTTCAAGGGCACCAGGGTTTGCAGAAAGCTTGATTTCTTCCATCGCCAAGAGAACCTGGGTTTCGGGCACATCTCCAGTAGGAGGTGTGCAGGAGGCAGCTGGTGGGTGTTTCTCTATTGTTGATGTTTCTAACTCTCTATGTCTCTCCTCTCTGTAAAAAGTCAATAAAATATATTTTTTTAAAAATAGAGTAAGAAAAATACTGACTCAATATTTGCTCAAAGAGAAATCTAAAATCAATATGAGTTTGTTTCTTTTGTACCCCAATCATTATATCAAATTTAACAAAAAGTTGAGCTGTTTGGAGAGGGTGGAATTTACATTTGATAAGTACCTTTAAGAATAGTTAAGGACATTTTAGTTTGAACATGTGGCTATGATTTTAAAAAATGTAACCAATACACATGAATTCAGAGTGTATGACCTGTCAGTTACAGTGCCCTATTAGAATATATGCAAAAATGATATATCTAACCTATTTTTCTCATGTGCTAATATATTATAATTTAAAACTCTTAAGAACTAGGAGTTTAGTTTGGAAAGGCAGGTTTAGAATCTGAAAACTTGGTCTGGCCAGTGTGGTTCATGGGTTGGGTGTCAACCCATGAACCAACAGGTCCAAGCCCAATTCCCTAACTGTGGACTTTGTCCAATTCTCTCCATGTGGGAGGTGTGCAGGAGGCAGCCAATAAATGTCTCATTGATGTTTCTGTTCTCCCTAAAATCAATAAAAGCTTATTTTTAGAATATGAAAACTTGGCTAATAGGATAAAGGACCTATATTATTTGGGTATCTAAAAATCTGAGGAGAGCGGTGTTTGTCACCAAAACAAGCCTATGATACAGATTTCAAGTCAGGCCTTGCTATGCCATTTTTATCAGCATTTTAATGAGTATTGCATCCTTTGGAAAAAATAGGAAAATACCCAAATAGGGAATATGGACCAAATAAGTCCATAATAGTTATTGTACCATTTTGAATAGGTGATTCTTAGATATCTGAGTTTATGTCCAAAACTTCAGGGAAGAATTTGTGATTTTATACTAGAGTCCTGGTGCACGATTTTTATGCATGGGTAGGGTCCCTAGGCCTGGCCAGTAATCAGGGTTGATCTGTGGGGCAATTGCGGTTGGCGGTCACTGGCACCTGCATTGGTTGACCTGGTGCCACCTGCTTGCCAGCCCCACCCCTGCCACCACTGCTGGTCGCCTCCCTCTATGAGGTGACTGGCGGGGTGATTGGGGAGACCCCTGCTTACACCTACTTTGACTGGTATAGGACCTACTGGCTGGGGACAGCTCCTACATTGATCATCTTCCCCCTGGTGGTCACTGCTCATCATAGCAACCAGTCATTCTGCCATTCGGTCAATTTGCATATTAGGCTTTTATTATGTAATAATAAATTACTTAAATACTTAAGTAATTTATTATTACTTATTTTCTATATATTAAGAAAATAAGTTCCTTCACTATAATCTTATTTTAAACAATACCAGATGGTCTTGGTTTCTGGATAGCCAAATTAGATAATTTAATTTGGGGTTTAGGTAAAAGTTCAACAGGTTTAAAAATTAGCATTGAAATTCATTTATTAATTTTCTAGAGGCCAGGTGCACAAAATTTGTGGATGAGGAGAAGAAGGTGGTCCCCAGCCTGCACCCTCTCCAATCTGGGACCCCTCAAGGGATGTCTGACTGCCCATTTAGGGCCGACCCCACTAGAATCGGGCCTAAACAGGCAGTCGGACATCCCTCTCACAATCCAGGTCAGCTGGCTCCCAACTGCTTGCCTGCCTGCCTTCCTAATTGTCCCTAACCACTCTGCTTGCCAGTCTGATCACCCCCTAAACACTCCCCTGCCAGCCTGATTGATGCCTGACTGTTCCCCTGCCTGCCTGTTTGCCTCTAACTGCCCTCTCCTGCAGGCCTGTTCATCCCTAACTGTCTCCCCTGCAGGCCTGGTCACCCCTAACTGCCTTCTGCAGGCATGGTCCCCCCCCCCAACTGCTCTCCCCTGCAGGCCTGGGTTCCCCCCCCCCCCAATTTCCCTCCTCTGCGAGCCTGGTCATCCCTAACTGCCCTCCTTGCAGGCTTATTGCCCCTAACTGCCCTCCCCTGATGGCCATTTTGTGGTGGCCATCTTGTGTCCACATGAGGCAGGATCTTTGACCACATGGGGGCAGCCATCTTCTGTGTTGGAGTCATGGTCAGTCTGCATATTACTCTTATTAGATAGGATAGAGGCCTAGTGCATGGGTGGGGATTGGTTTGCCTTGAAGGGTGTCCTGGATCAGGGTGGTGGTTCCCTTGAGGTGTGGGGTAGCCTGAGAGAGGGACCTGTGGTGGTTTGCAGGCTGGCCATGCCCCCCAGTGACCCAAGCAAAGGCCAAGTTATCTGGGATTTATTTATCTTCTATAATTGAAACTTTTTAACCTGGAGCAGAACCAAGCCTGCTTGTTTAGTGGCTGCTGCCATTTTTGTTGGGATTTATTTATCTTTTCTAATTGAAAATAGCCTTGAGTGGAGGCCTGGGTTCACCAGGGTTTGCAGAAAGCTTGATTTCTTCCATCGCCAAGAGAACCCAAGCCTCCTCCCTCCTGCTCTCTTCGTGGCCACATCCATCTTGGTTGGGTTAATTTGCATACTCCTGATTGGCTTGTGGGTGTGGCTTAGGGTGCAATGGAGTGATGGTTAATTTGCGTATTGTTCTTTTATTAGATTGCTATATGCTAATAAATGCATGTTCATTGGAAGTCGTGGTGTATATGGTTTACATTAGGCCCACATGTAGATTATGGATGTGAACTAAGAGGGGAATTGAAAAAATATGAGGTGTTCAAATATATTGAGTGATTGAAAAAGAAAAGACATAATTTTGAGACTTCTTTAATCTGTACTGTACTAAATGACAGAATAGTAGATCAAGTTTCAGTATTTTATACCAACTAGATATATGCATTATACTGATATACCAGGAACCTTGAAAGTAACTAAATAGGTAAGATTTAAAGACATTTGAAGTGAAAATACATAAGCTGAACAAATCCTTGCCTTTAAAATATGTGCTAACAAAGGACAATTTTTTCCCCAGGAAGGGGGGGAGAGAGAGTGAGCAACACCAGTGATGAGAGAGTATCATCAGGTGGTTGCCTCCTGCATGCCCTCTATTGGGGATCAAACCTGTAACCTGACTGGAATTTGAACCCTAACCTCCTGAATTATAAGTGGGTGCTCAACCACTGAGCCACACGCGGATGGGCCAAAGGACAATTTTTTACTAAAGGAAATTATAGGGGAACTTCCTGGATATTTTGTTTTGTTTTAGGACAGTATTTAGTGAAAATAACCATTGTTTTAACAGAACTGACAGTATCTACAAAAGATATTCTTAAGAAATTCCAGGAGCATGTGCCACTTGTCTGGAAACTATGAAATAATGAAAATATTAACATTTTCATTAAGCACTAGAGTTGGAACATTTTTTAAAATATTAAAGGCTTTTATAAGTTGTCATTTGTTTTCAAGGAGGGTTACTTTTATTTTAGAGAAACCAATTTGTTCCAGATATTTAGGCATTCATTGTTTGATTCTTCTATGTGCCCTGACTGGGGATCAAACCCACAACCCTGTGTATTGGGACAATGCTCTAACCAACTGAGTTAATCCAGACAGGGCCCAGGAGGATTACCTTTTAAAGGCTTTTGGACAAATCCAGTATAGAACTAATCATTAAGTTTTCATTTTCCTCTTAAGACTACCAAAAAGAATAACTGAATAATTTGAATAAATAGGAAAGAATTGATTCTACAGAAAATTTTTAACTATACTGTTCTGATTTGAGGAGACAATGTCAATGAGCCTTCTTTGATGTTGATATTCTATGCCAGTGGTCGGCAAACCGCGGCTTGCAAGCCACATGCGGTTCTTTAGCCCCTTGAGTGTGGCTCTTCCACAAAATACCATGGCCTAGGCGAGTCTATTTTGACGAAGTGGTGTTAGAAGAAGTTTAAGTTTAAAAAATTTGGCTCTTGAAAGAAATTTCGATCGTTGTACTGTTGATATTTGGTTCTGTTGACTAATGAGTTTGCTGACCACTGTTCTAGGGTGTTTGGATATTAAAACTGAAAAGTCATAGCTTGAGCTTATACCTCTCTTTGAATTCTCTTCCTGTAGTTAAATATAAGGGAATTCAGTTTCAATTGGAGCTTTTCTCATCTTACTATGCACATACTAGGTGCTCAGCTAATTATTAAGTGGGGTATTCCCCGGAACATCAATCTCACTCTGAAATTGGCACTGCTTCTAGTTGATTCTGGCATCAGATAGGCAGTAAGTAATAATTCTATATATCATGAACCCAGATCATTGTTGAGACTTGATTAGACAATACTATGGCTTGGCTAAAAAGATAATTTTTATGAAAACCTTTTAATGCAGGTTTCTTAGTTTTTACAGTTCAAGTACTTTTCATAATGTTTATTTGCCTCTCTGGGAAATAGGCCAATAAGTTGTTATTGTTTATTTTAAGTGCTAAGTTTAGTGAAAATTACCCAAATCAATCAAAACAACTTAATACCTACACCATAGGGTTGTTGATTTTTTTTAAAGTGCATACAGAAACCACTTAAGCGTTGGGTGCTGCTATAAATGATTGTATAATCCTTTGCCAGAAATTTTAATAACCCATTTAATTCTCATAACTATCTTATGAGGGAGGTAAATAATTATCTTCATGAAATAGATAAGGAAACTGCATCAAGGGGAAATAGTATGCTTAATGTCAACTAATAAGTCGAGTTAGGATTCAAGCCCAGGTGGTTTGATTGCAGAGCTCATGCTCTTATATCTACATCCTCTATCTTATAGCCAACAAGATACAGGAGACAAAATTAACATATTAAGCCATAAAATACAAAATGATAGTGATACCTTCCAAAGAATGTCTTACATATAGGTTTATATTTGGTAGTACTATACCAAGCGCAAATTATTTCCTCAAATATTCTAGAATGGTACTACTGTCCCCTGCAAGAAGGCATGCTTTTAGAAGTGTGTTTCAGTAGCAATGGATATGGGTGTTTGTGTCTGTGTCCTCCTGTATGTATGTGTACCCCATAGATATACATGCTGATATGTGAATTCATTCAGCTCTTAATGTAATAGACATCCCCTGAGAAAACTGTCCCCTGCCCAACTATCAATAGTAATCCTATATAATCTATAGGTTGTACTTGGTTGTATTATTTTTAAGGCATTTATAGCATCAGATGTTGTCATCTCAAGCACACTGTCTCTTTGGAAGTTCATCAAAATCTAAGAGAAAATGGATCTTTTTGTAACCAAAAGACTGCAGACAAACTATATAATACATCTAAATTATAAACATTTTGGAGATTACCTATCTCTAAGCTATCAGATACACTTCAAAAAAACATTTCCTGTCAATTGGACTTCTAGTAAGACTTAATGCTCATTAATTTTATTCTGTCTCAGAGCAGTTCCAGGCAATATAATATTCAGAAACATTCTTAGGTATTACTCAGAAGGGCAACCTCCTCCCACCCCCTCCATAAACACATGTAGAAAATTAACTCCCTTTTCTGTATTAGCATCCTTATAATAGCTTTATTATTACTTATGATACTTCATATTGTGATTACTTTCTTCCTTATTTTTTGTACTATTAGGCTATAAGCCTAATAGGTTTGAGTTCAGAAACTGTATTTTTTTTGCATATTCCCTTTTTTTTTAATTAAATCTTTATTATTCAGATTATTACATTTGTTTCTCTTTTTTCCCCTCCATAGCACCCCTCCACCCAACTCCCACCTTCCCTCTGCCCTTACCTCCCTCCCATTGACCTCATCCATAGGTATAGGGTTTTTGTCAGTCCCTGTACACCCCTCACCCCTTCCTCCTGAGAATTATCAGTCTACTCCCTTTCTGTGCTCCTGATTCTATTATATTAGCCAGTTTATTCTATTCATCAGATTTTTAATTTACTTAATTTTTTGATCCACTTGTTGATTGATAGGTATTTGTTGTTCATAATTTTGGTCTTTACCTTTTTCTTCTTCCTCCTCTTTAAGAGTACCTTTCAGCATTTCATAAATACTGGTTTGGTATTGATGACCTCCTTTAGCTTTTTCTTCTCTGTGAAGTTCTTTATCTGCCCTTCCAATTCTGAATAATAGCTTTGCTAGGTAGAGTATTTTTGATTGTAGGTTCTTGCTATTCATCACGTTGAATATTTCTTGCCACTCCCTTCTGGCCTGCATAGTTTCTGTTGAGAAATCAGCTGACAATCATATGGGTGTTCCCTTGTAGGTAATTAACTGTTTTTCTCTTGCTGCTTTTAATATTCTCTCTTTGTCTTTTGCTCTTGGTATTTTAATTATGACGTATCTTGGTTGTGGTCCTCTTTGGATTCCTTTTATTTGGGGTTCTGTATGCTTCCTGGACTTGTTAGTCTATTTCTTTCACCAGGTGGGGCAAGCTTTCAATCATTATTTCTTCAAATAGGTTTTCAGTATCTTCTTCTCTCTCTTCTTCTGGCACCCACACAATTCTGATATTGGTACACTTGAAGCTGTCCCAGAGGCTCCTTACACTATCGTTAAATTTTTGGATTCTTTCTTTCTTTTTCTTTTCCAGTTGAGTGTTTTCTGATTCTTTATATTTCAAATTTTTGACTTGATTCTTGTGTTCCGCTAGTCTGCTGTTAGGTCTCTGTATAATATTTTTTATTTCAGTCAGTGTATGTTTAATTTCTAGTTGGTCCTTTTCCATCTCTAGTTGGATCTTTTTCATCTCCTCTTGGGTCTCGCTAACTTTATCCATCTTTTCTAGAATATTCTTGAAAAGCCTTATAACCGTGGTTTTGAACTCTATATCCAGTTGTTTGTTTTCCTCCATTTCTTTTGTTTGTGATCTGTTCCTTTGTCTCCGCATTTTCACTATGCTGGGAGAACTTCTGTGCTGGAGTCAGCCTTATGATATAAGACTTGCAAAACTGCAAAAGTCTCCTTTGAGGCCTTGGCTTCCAGTCAGCCCTGCCCTACGTGGCCTCTGGGTCTCTAGTGTCTCTGGGTAATCACTACAGCTCTCTCTGTGTGCACACACATGCTTCTAGACCTGTGTCTTTCCACTTTCTGTGCACTCCAGGAACCCGTATGAGTCTGGGTCCCCAAGGTCTCACCCAAAATTGGAGTTCAGTGCAGTCAGAAGTGGAGTTCAGCACAGTTGGGAGGTTCTGTCTTCCGCCTGCTAGAGAAAGCCAGCAGTCCATCCTCTCTGCATGCAGTGGAGTGCGCGCCCCCAGACCTCTGCTCTTTTGCGGCTCCCCTAAATTTCCATGTACTCCTTCCTTTTCACTACAGTACAGACTCCCCCCATATGACACTTGCCTGGAACTGAGGTTCAGTGCAGTCGGGAGTCTCTGGCTCTCTCCCATCAGAGGAAGCCAGCAAGGCACTACGCCGCCCACTCTCTCCACATGTGTATCTCTGTACCTCAGCTCTTTGTAGCTCTTCTGAGTCTCTATGAGCCCTTCTTTTTCCTTCTAGTTATAGAATTTCCACTCAGCCAACTTTCCTGTGGTTCTGGATGATGTCTGTTCTGTCTTTTAGTTGTAGTTTTGAAATTGTTGTGCGAGGCACCAGTTTAGGCATTCACCATCTTGGTTTCTCCCTCCATGCTTCAGTTTTAAGTAAGTTAAATTTGGTTGTCTTGTCCCAAATTTTATAACCCTAGAACTGAGTTGTTGGCCTTCAATATAGGGTGAGGCAAAAGCAGTTTTATAGTTGTTTGTATGGAAAATAATTAATAAATACTGTACAAGAATAAACTTCATAGTCACAACTGCAAACCTACTTTTGTCCACTCTATATTTATTTTGCAAGTGATTATGTACACTGACATAGTACTCATAAAAGCAAATGGAAAATAAAGTATTTTAGATTTATGTGGGAACCTCAGGAAAGTGTATGTTTAACTTTGCCATCATAGAAAAAATTTTAGGTTATGTTACATACATGTGGTAGAGTAGGTCAGTTTTATTCCTGCAAATCTATTTTTGAATAATGTAAGAATCTGAAGTGGTGACAATTTGAGGTTTAAAATTCTATAAATGAGAGTGAATATAATAATTTTACCTCATCAAAAATAATAATAAAATACTTTAAATGCCTTAAAAATTTTTGTTTGCATTTTTAAGTGAGATAATCTTTTATTAATAAGGACATATTCTATGTCCAGTATTTCACTATAGTCTAAAAAAAATTGTCTGTTGGCAAAGAACTTTTAGCATAGATGGAATATTATGTACAACAAACAACTAGAGAATAGTGGACTATAAAGTCTGCTGACTTGAAGTGCAGCAGAAGCTCAAGGAAATGAAGATTTAGACACATTAGAGGAGACTTAAAGAAGATGGAAGATGAGCTGGACTTAAAGAATGGAGTACAGACCCACTAGTATGGCTCAGTTGGTTAGAGCATCCTCTTGTGCACTAATGTGTCTGGGATTCGATCCCTAGTTGGGGAGTGTACCCGAGGCAATTGAATGATGTTTCTCTGACATCAATGTTTCTCTTTCCCTCTCCCTCTCTCTCTCCCTGTCCCTTCCCTCTCCTTTTCTCTTTTCCCCTCCCCCTTCCCTTTTCTTCCCCCTCCCCCACTCCCTCTCATCTTCCTCCCTCTTTCTTTCCTTCTGTTCCTCTCTCTCCTTCTCTTGCTCTCTCCCTCTCTCCTCCTCTCTAGAATCAATGGAAAAGGAAAACAAAACACCATATCATCAGGTAAGGATTTAAATATATATATATTGGAATTCTAGGCTTAAATTAGACAATTATATCCTGAACATTAGAGGATCTATGCCTTTTAAGCAAATCAAGTGAGAAATATTGAAAAAGTTGCAGAGAAAAATTATATCAGGATATTTTTTGCTTTAGTAAGATTGATCTTTACCACTACGGGAATGATTGTGAATTGATACCAAAGTATTTTTTAAGTTAAATAGAAACATCCCTTTTCCAAACTATTCTAATTTGCTAAGTCTTAGCTCAAGTTATCTACTCCTACAATGTCCTTTGCCTTATCTTCAACTGTTTAAATCTTAGGTTATCTACTCCCTGCATGAATTTTCCTAGTTCATTTTCCTCTTCAGCCACAAATACTATTTTTCTTTTGTGCTTCTATACCTAACTTAGAACAATGAATATATCCTGTCTTATAAGCAGGGACTATCGTTTTTTATTATGTACTTTGCCAGCCTAACATAGCAGTTGTTTGATAAATTGCAATTGAGTGCTGGAAATCAGTAGAAATGGTTTTATGATAAAATTAATCTGAAAAGAGTACCAGTTATCAGTGGTTCTCAACCTTTTTTAATGCTGTGACCTTTTAATACAGTTCTTCATGTTGTGGTGACCCCCGATCTTAAATTTATTTTTGTTGCTACTTCATGACTGTAATTTTACTACTGTTATGAATCATAATGTAAATATCTGTTTTTTCTGATGGTCTTAAGTTCTACAGTAATGGTTTCAACTTGTGGGTCGCGACCCACAGGTTGAAAACTGCTAGCAAGGTCGCCTAAGACCATCAGAAAACAGATATTTACATTATGATTCATTAACAGTAGCAAAATTACAGTTAAGAAGTAGCAATGAAAATAATTTTAAGATTAGGGGTCACCACAACATGAGGAACTATATTAAAAGATCACAGCATTAAAAAAGGTTGAGAACCACTGAAAATGTAATGTTTATTTTCTGGTAATTTAGGAGTTCTCTGCTTGATACCATGTATCGAGGTTCTTCTCATTGTATACTACGCATTTACAATCATAACTCAAGTTTTAGCTACATTAGAGTGTCCTTTTAAAAAATGTTAATGTTAGAAACCTATGGTTGGTATAAATAGTTGGAAGACCGGTGAAATTTTAATATTTCTTTTTGAGGGTTGTTAGTAATCTAACATCACCTAAAGCTTTCTGAATGGCCTTTATTTGTGTGTCTGAGATTAACTATAGTAGAAAGAAAAAAACCTTACATTAAAAAATACTTTTAAAGAAATAACATTTAAAATAAAAAAATAACATAATTTAAAAAAGAAAACATGTATTGAGTTCTTTTTAAAATAAATACTTTTTTTTTTCAGAGGGGACAAGAAGAGAGTGAAATAGAATGAGAGAGAAACATCAATCTGCAGGTCCCTTACTGGGGATAGAGCCCACAAACATGGCATATACCCTGACTAGGGTATTTGAACTCTTGGTTCATAGGTCAATGCTCAACCAATGAGCCACACTGGCCAGGCTCAGTTGCAGTACTTTAAAGTGAGTCTCTAAAGAAAACAGTATGCTTCTGACTTCTTACTGGAGCTATTTTTTGAGTGGAATAGCTTTTATTAGAAACTTCGGAGAAACCAAGAGGGTGGCATAAATAAACACCTAAACTGCTGCCTTGCACAATTTCAAAAGTGTAACTAAAAGACAGAAGGAACACATCCAGAACCACAGGAAGTATGGCTGAGTGGAAATTCTACAATTAGACGGAAAGAGAGGCTCAAGGAGACTCAGAGGAGCTGCAAAAAGCTGAGGTATAGAGATACGCATGTGGACAGGACAGGGCAGAGGGCCTGGCTGACTTCCTCTAGTGGGAGGGAGACAAAAACTCCTGACTGCACTGAATCTCAGTTCCGGGAGAGACTCATAAGGGGGAGTCTGGACTTTTGTGAAAAGGGAGGGGGCAGAGAAACTTAGAGCAGCCACAAAAGGCAAAGGTCTGGAGGTGCATGCAAAAAGGACTGACTGCTTTCTCTAGCAGTAGAAAGACAGAAGCTCCTAACTACTGAAATCCAGGTCGGACTGCACTGAACCCAGTTTCAGGCAAGACCCTGGGGACCCAGACTGATACAGGTGCCCAGGGTGCACGAAAACTCAGAGGGGCCAGAAAGACAGAGATCTGGAGGCGCACACGCCTGCATACAGAGATGGTTGCAGCGATTACTAAGGGACACTGGGACCAGAGGCTGATGGGAAGCCAAGGCTGTCTGCCCCGCCTTGAGACTCCAACCCATCCAAAACGCACAGAGGCTTTTGCAGTCTTACAAGTCTTAAGGCGGAGTCCAGCACAGTTCTCCCGATGTTGACACAGCTGATTTTCAAAACCAATTGGCTTGGGGGTCAAGTCCCCCACGTGATACCAACAACAATCAAGACTTAACTACAACAAAGCTATAAAGTCCACAAAGGGGTGCACCAAGAGAGTCCACTTCAGGTAACTGGGGAGGCAGAGCTCCTGGGCCATATAATACACGTAGCACACAAAGCTACTCTATCAACAAAGGAAAGCACTGAAAATGCAGAGACAAAGGAACAGATCACAAAAGAAATGGAGGGGAAAAAACGACTGAATATACAGTTCAAAACCACAGTTTTTCAAGAATTTCCTAGAAAAAAATGGATAAATTTAGCAAGAACCAAGAGGAGATGAAAAAAGACCAATTAGAAATTAAACATACACTGACTGAAATAAATATTTATAAGAGATCGAACAGACTAGAGGAACACAGGAACCAATTCAAAGATTGGAAATAAAAAGAAGCAGAAAACATTTAACCAGAAAAACAAAAATAAAAAAGAATAAAAAAAAATGTGAAGATAATGTAAGGAGCTTCTGGGACAGCTTCAAGTGGACCAACATCAGAATTGTTGGTGTGCCAGAAGAAGAGAGAGAGCAAGATACTGAAAACCTATTTGAAGAAATAATTACTAAAAACTTCCCCCACCTGGTGAAAGAAATAGACTTACAAGTCCAGGAAGCACACAGAATCCCAAATAAAAGTAATCCAAAGAGGACCACACCAAGACACATCATAATTAAAATGCCAAGAGCAAAAGACAAAGAATATTAAAAGCAGCCAGAGAAAAATTTACCTATAAGGGAGCACCCATATGATTGTCAGCTGATTTCTCAACAGAAACTATGCAGGTCAGAAGGGAGTGGCAAGAAATATTCAACGTGATGGATAGCAAGAACCTGCAACCAACAATACTCTATCCAGCAAAGCTATTATTCAGAATTGAAGGACAGATAAAGAGCTTCACAGAGAAGAAAAAGCTAAAGGAGTTCATCAACACCAAACCAGTATTATATGAAATCTTGAAAGGTACTCTTTAAGAAGAAGGAGAAGAAGAAAAGGGTAAAGATAAAAATTATGAACAAATACTTATCAACAAGTAAATCTAAAAATCTGGTGAACAGAATAAACGAAAACATAATAGAATCAGAGGCATAGAAGAGGAGTGGACTGACAATTCTCAGGAGAAAGTGGTGAGGGGGTGCAGGGAGAGACTGGACAAAAATCATACACCTATGGATGAGGACAATGGGGGTAGGTAAGGGCAGAGGGAGGGAAGGGAGCCAGGTGGAGGGGAGCTATGGGGAGAAAAAAAGAGGAACAATTGTAATAATCTGAACAATAAAGATTTATATGTATATAAAAAAGATGTCATTTCAGATACACTTGTTGATTTAAGAACCAAATAAATGTGTTTCTCAAAAAAAAAAAAGAAGAAAAGAAAGAAACTTCAGATAATTTTATTAGAGACTAAATCACACCCCCAAAAAAGGTTTAAGAAATCTAAGAAGGAAAGAAAATTGTGGATCAAATATGTAGCAATTGCTTTCATTGTTATCATAATGTGATAAAAAAAAGAAAATTAGGTGCCCTAAGCTTTTTTTTTTAATTTAATAAACCTTTATTGTTCAGATTATTATACTTCTTCCACTTTTTCCCCCATAGCTTTCCTCCACCTGGTTCCCACCCCACCCTCTGCCTATATTACCCTCATCCCTACTATCCTCATCCATATGTGTAAAATTTTTGTCCAGTCTCTTCCCGCACTCCCCACACATCTTTCTCCCCAAGAAATGCCAATCCATTTCCTTTCTATGTCCCTGATTCTATTATATTCACCGGTTTATTCTGTTCATCAGATTTTTTTATTCGTTTGATTTTTAGATTTTCTTGTTGATATATATTTGTTGTTCATAATTTTTGTCTTTACCTTTTTCTTCTTCATCCTCCTCTTAAAGAATACCTTTCAGCATTTCATATAATACTGGCTTGATGGTCATGAACTCCTTTAGGTTTTTCTTATCTGTGAAACTCTTTATCTTCCCTTCATTTCTTTTTTTTTTAATTAAATCTTTATTATTCAGATTATTACATTTGTTTCTCTTTTTTCCCCTCCATACCACCCCTCCACCCAGCTCCCACCCTTCCCTCTGCCCTTACCTCCCTCCCATTGATCTCATCAATAGGTGTATGATTTTTGTCCAGTCTCTCCCTGTACACCCCTCACCCCTTTCCCTCTGAGAATTATCAGTCCACTCCCTTTCTGTGCTCCTGATTCTATTATATTAACCAGTTTACTCTGTTGATCAAATTTTTAATTCACTTAATTTTTAGATTCACTTGTTCATGTATTTGTTCATAATTTTTTATCTTTTACCTTTTTCTTCTTGCTCTTCTAAAAGAGTACCTTTCAGTATTTTATATAATACTGGTTTGGAGTTGATGAACTCCTTTAGCCTTTTCTTCTCTGTGAAACTCTATCTGCCCTTCAATTCTGAATGATAGCTTTGCTGGATAGATTATTTTTGGTTGTAGGTTCTTGCTATTCATCACATTGAATATTTCTTGCCACTCCCGTCTGGTCTGCATCTTTTCTGTTGAGAAATAAGCTCACAGTAGTATGGGTGCTCCCTTGTAGATAATGAACTGTTTTTCTCTTGCTGCTTTTAATATTCTCTCTTTGTCTTTTGCTCTTGGTATTTTAATTATAATGTGTCTTGGTATGGTCCTCTTTGGATTCCTTTTATATGGGGTTCTGTGTGCTTCCTGGACTTGTAAGTCTATTTCTTTTACCAGATGTGGGAAGTTTTCAGTCATTATTTCTTTAAATAGGTTTTCAGTGTCTTGCACTCTCTCTTCTTCTGGCACCCCCACAATTCTGATGTTGGGATGCTTGAAGCTGTCCCAGAGGCTCCTTACATTATCTTCACATTTTTGGATTCTTTTCCCTTCTTGCTTTTCCAGTTGAGTGTTTTCTGCTTCTTTATATTTCAAATTTTTACTTGATTCTTGCCTTCTTCTAGTCTGCTGTTAGGACTCTGTATAATATTTTTTATTTCAGTCAGTGTCTCTAGTTAGTCCTTTTTCATCTCCTCTTGGGACTCACTAAATTTATCCATCATCTCTAGTTGGATCTTTTGCATCTCTAGTTGGTCCTTTTGCATCTCCTCTTGGGACTTGATAAGTTTACCCATCTTTTCTAGCATATTCTTGAAAAACCATATAAGTGTGTTTTTGAACTCTATATCCAGTCTTTTTTTCCTCCATTTCTTTTGTTTGTGATCCCTTCCCTTGTCTCGGCATTTTCACTATGCCGGGGAAACTTCTGTGTTGAATTCAGCCTTATGATACCAGACTTGCAAAACCAAAGAAGCCTCTGTTGAGCTTGGGATGGGTGGAGTTTCAGGGCTTAAGGGAATGCCTTGCATTCCAGTCGGCCCCGCCCTCTACGGCCCCTGAGTCTCATGTGACTGGGTAATTGCTGGAGCGGTCCTTGTGTGCGTGCGCAGTGCCTCTAGACCTCTAGACTGCTGCCTTTCTGGCTCCCCTGCGCACCAGGACCCACGAGTCTAGGTCCCCAGGGTTTCACCTGAAACAGGGGCTTAGTGGAGTCAGAAGTTTCATAGTTGGGAGGGTCTGTCTCCCACCCACTCGTAAAAGCCAGCGGCACAATCAGCAATCTGTCCTCTGTGCAGTGCCGTTCGCGCCACCAGACCTCTGATCTTTTGCGACTTCCCTAAATTTCCGTGCACCTCTCCCTTTTCACAGTCCAAACTCCCTCACACACCCCCGTATGAGTTTCAGCTGGATCTGGGGTTTAGTGTTGTAAGATAAGGGGTTCAATGCTATTGGGAGTCTTCGTTTCCCTCCCGCCAGAGAAAGCCAGCCAGGTACTCAGGCACCCACTCTCTCAGTGCACGCATCTCCGTACCTCAGCTTTTTGCACCTCCTCTGGGTCTCCGTGAGCTCCTCTCTTTCCTTCTAGCTGTAGAACTTACACTCAGCCAGCTTTCCTGTGGTTCTGGATGATGTCCGTTCTGTCTTTTAGTTGTAGTTTTGAAATTGTGCGAGGCAGCAGTGTAGGTGTTTACCTATGCCACCATCTTGGATTCTCCTGCCCTTCATTTCTGAATAATAACTTTGCTGGGTAGAGTAATCTTGGTTGTAGGTTCTTGCTATTCATCACTTTAAATATTTCTTGCCACTCCCTTCCGGCCTGCATAGTTTCTGTTGAGAAATCTGCTAACAGTCATATGGGTGCTCCCTTGTAGATGACTGTTTTTCTCTTGCTGCTTTTAATATTCTCTCTGTCTTTTGCTCTTGGCATTTTAATTATGATGTGTCCTGGTGTGGTGGTTCTTTGGATTCCTTTTGTTTGGGTTTCTGTGCACTTCCTGGACTTGTAAGTCTATATCTTTCACCAGGTTGGGGAAGTTTTCTGTCATTATTTTTTCAAATAGGTTTTCAATATCTTGCTCTCTCTCCTCTGGCAACCCCATACTCTGATGTTATGCTTGAAATTGTCCCAGAGGCTCCTTACACTATAATCATTTTTTGTGTGTGTGTGTGTGTGTGTGTTTTGCTTTTCTGGTTGAGTGTTTCTTGCTTTTTTTGTATTTCACATCTTTGACTTGATTCTTGCCATCCTCTAGTTTGCTGTTAGATCTCTTCAGTCAGTGTATGCTTAATTTCTAATTTGTCCTTTTCATATGCTTGAGGGTCTCACTAAATTTATCCATTTTTTCTAGGAAATTCTTGAAAAACCTTATAACTGTGGTTTTGAACTATATCTAGTCCTTTGCTTTCTACCATTTCTTTCATTTTTGGCCTGTTTCTTTGTCTCTGCATTTTGGCTGCTTCCCTGAGTGGGTAGAGTGGCTCTATGTAATAGGTGTTCTATAGGGCCCAGTGGCTTCGCCTTCCCAGTTACCTGAGGTGGACACTTTTGGTGCATCCCTTTGTGGGCTGTGTGCACAGTCTTGCTGTAGTTAAGCCTTGCTTGTTGTTGGCATCACTGGGAGGAATTGACCTCCAGACTCATTGGCTGTGAGGATCAGCTGTGTCTACACTTGGAGAACTTCTGTGCTGGAGACACCCTTATGAGACAGGACTTGCAAAAGCCTCTGTGCTCAGCTTGAATGGGGCAGAGTCGAACAGACAGCATTGGTTTCCTGTCAGCCTATTCCTAATAGGCCCCTGTGTCTCAGTGTCCTGT
Source organism: Lasiurus borealis (assembly GCA_004026805.1). Taxonomy (NCBI): domain Eukaryota; kingdom Metazoa; phylum Chordata; class Mammalia; order Chiroptera; family Vespertilionidae; genus Lasiurus; species Lasiurus borealis. The sequence goes on from PVJN01003253.1 coordinate 69,872, forward strand.
GGTAATCACTGTCAGCATCTCTGAGAGAAAGCTACCTTTGAGTTCCGCCCACTGCCAGACAGTCCAGTTTCTCCTTGAATGAGTCTGGGTCCCCAGAGTCTTGCCCAGAACTGGAGCTTTTGTCTCCTTTCTGCTTGAGAAAATCAGCTGCACACTCAGTTGCCAGTCCTCTTCGTGTGTGTGTCTCAGTACCTCTGCCTACTGCAGCTCCTCTGAGTCTCAGTGTGCTTTTGTCTTTCCTTCTGGTTGTAGAATTTCCACCCAGCCAGTCTTCCGGTGGTTCTGGATGATATCCGTTTTGTCTTTTAGTTATAGTTTTGAAATTGTTGTGCGAGCCAGCAGTTTAGGTGTTTACCTATGCCACCATCTTGGTTTATCCCAGGTGCCCTAAGCTTTTATGTAAAATTTACAGGACATGTCTGGTTTTCCAGAATCTAGGTATAAATTATATTTCACTTTTAGTCAAAAGTCAGGAATTTAACCAACAATTAAATTATGATTCCTATGGCAAAGCAGTTTCCACATATATTGATTTACTTTATAACCTGTTTTCTAGGCATATATTTTTACACCCAACTGATATCATTCAGATGTAAGACACATGAAGAAAGGATTGAGATTGGAAGCTGTAGACATTGTCTGCTCTGAGCAGAGTTCCTGACAACAGACCACTCTAGCAAAGGGCAATAAAGGCCACTGAGAATATCCCTCAACACAAATCTGTAAGTAACTTTTGGGAATTACAGGGGGATTAGAAAATTGTCTCTGCTGACTCAATTAAAAAAAAAAGTCTTCATTTTGTAATTTGTGGCCTGTATGCTTGTAAATTAAGATACACTGAGTTGTCAAGTAGAGGACTGGTTTGTGGGTGAGAATTTAAGTCAAAATACAATGCAAAATTTGAAACCTTTGTCTTAAAACCTTAGACAAAAGGTTGCATGCATTTGGATAACTAGATTATTTTTTTTTTTGGATCTTTGCCTGGAAAATCAATTAGCATTTAAGTCTTGATATGGCATGAAGTTAGCATAGCCCAGCATCTTGAAATAACAGTGGAAGTTGACAAAGTAATGGAATTTTTGGAAATCAAATGCAGCAGTATTATATATAAAAGGATTCTAAGAAACAAAGTATAGTGGTAAAGAAACTGGACATGTGATTATTGTAGTAACCTAGGGGTGAAGAAATCCTGAACAGAATAGTAGCAATGAGAATGGAAATGAAAGAATAAAGGATATTTTAAAAGAAAAAGTATAGAACATCACAATGAGTTGGATAAAAGGGGTGGTGTCAAAAAATACATGTTATGTACTAGAAATCATGGTATTATTGAAAGTGGACAGTTGAGAAGCTAGTTTGAGAAGATGCTGAGTCCCATTTTTGTCATACTGAATTTAAGAGTATATGCAGGAATTTCATTTGAAATGCTTTGATTAAAGGTTGTGAATATATAGAACTAGAATTCTATGTAAAAGTCATACTGGAGAGGTAAATTTGTCAGTATCCACATAAAGCTGATAAGGGTGGAAAAGCTATGTGAAGCTCTTTGTTATGGACAATACAGTAGATCCCTTTCTTTAAAAAGAAACATGTAGTCTTGCTGGTTTGGCTCAGTGGATAAGCATTGGCCTGCAGATTGAAGGGTCCCAGATTCAGATCCAGTCAAGGGCACATTCCCGGGTTGAAAGCTTGATCCCAGCAATGGGTGTGCAGGAGGCACTGATCAGTGATTCTCTCATCATTGATGTTTCTATCTCTCCCTCTCCCTTTCTTTCTGATATCAATAAAAATATTTTTTAAAGATAATAATAAATTAAATATGTAAACACATGTTTATGTAAGTTATTTGACTAAGTATGTAATCTTAAATAAACATTTCCAAAATTGAATTAAAATTCTCAATTTTTTTTCTTGAAGTGTCATATCTCAAGCTTATTATGCCTGTAAGAAAATCACTTATATGAGGGTCAATGACTAAAATGTGTTTGTATTCTTGAACCTTAACCTATACTTCCATTAATAAAACAGAGATCTTTCCCAGTATTAGATTGAAGGAGTGAAATTGGGAATTTAAAATCCCAATAATTCAATCAATTAAAACTTGGTAAAATTGAAATGGCTTTAATTTAGCAAATGAAAGGGCAAATAATTGAATTGTGGGAAATGTGCTGCTCTCGAGTTTCAAGAAACAGTACAACACAAAGAACTGGCATTTTGTTGAAGAACTGTAATATTAAACAGAAATTTGAAAACCAGGAAGACAAGTTTTTCAAGAGTACTACTGTGGCATTTCAAAGGTGGTATAGCAAGAAATTCCAGAATTAGCCAAAATTGGTTTAGATAAATGAGATTCCTTATTTGAATACTTGTTTTTGATGGAGAAAAATGTTAAGAGGAAATGAAGGTTCTAAGAGATTTGGAACTTTTTCTCCTTACCCTAAATTGGGCTTGCTTCTAAAGAAAAGGGTTAGCTAAAAATAATCAATTAGGAACTCAGTACTGCTAAAATTGTAGGCAGGTGTTTAAAGTTACCAAAAGGAAAACAATTTTAAAAATAGTTTAATTAATTGGAAGCAAATATTTTAGTTTTCTAGAAGTTAAACATTCTTTTGTAGGATTCCTAATTACCTAGGTATTACCTGTCTATAAAGTAGCCATATGTCATTAGACAGAAATACCATATTATTCTACATGTTTAGTGTGTTCTATTTTAATGAAATGTAAGGAAACCTAAAATGTTCACCTGTACTTCCAAACAATTTTTTAAAAACTCAGTAATGTGTCTTCTGGGCATATACTAGGATCTTTAGACTAATTCACTTCTATCCTTCAACCATTTGATTAATCCAAGTTCAGTGAACTTAGAGTTGGGTTATCCAGAAATGGGAACTTGTTTTCCCCTGTATTTTCATCCTAGTTACATCTAATTTATATGCCTGATCTACTCACTCCTTTTCATGACTAAATTATGGAGGTAAGTAAAGATTTAATATCGATCATAGTCATGTGACCTTCATTCTGAACTTATATTTCTTTAATGTTTTTTTAATTAAATCTTTATTATTGAGATTATTACATTTGTTTCTCTTTTTTCTCCTCCATATCTCCCCTCCACCCAGCTCCCACCTCCCCCCCTGCCCTTACCTCCCCTCCATTGATGAGTCCATAGGTGTATGATTTTTGTCCAGTCTCCCCCTGCACCCCCCTCACCCTTTTCCCCATGAGAATTATCAGTCCACTCCCTTTCTGTGCTCCTGATTCTATTATATTCACCAGTTTATTCTGTTGATCAAATTTTTAATTCACTTAATTTTTAGATTCACTTGTTTATAGATATGTATTCATATTTTTTTATCTTCTGCCTTTTTCTTCTTACTCTTCTTAAAGAATACCTTTCAGCATTTCATATAATACTGCTTTGGAATTGATGAACTCCTTTAGCTTTTTCTTATCTGTGAAACTCTTTATCTGCCCTTCAATTCTGAAAAATAGCTTTGCTGGGTAGAGTATTTTTGATTGTAGGTTCTTGCTATTCATCACGTTGAATATTTCTTGCCACTCCCTTCTGACCTGTATAGTTTCTGTTGAGAAATCAGCTGACAATCATATGGGTGCTCCCTTGTAGGTAATGAACTGTTTTTCTCTTGCTGCTTTTAATATTCTCTCTTTGTCTTTTCTCTTGGTATTTTAATTATGATGTGTCTTGGTATGGTCCTCTGGATTCCTTTTATATGGGGTTCTGTGTGCTTCATGGACTTGTAAGTCTATTTCTTTCACCAGATGTGGGAAGTTTTCAGTCATTATTTCTTCAAATAGGTTTTCAGTATCTTCTCTCTCTTCTTCTGGCACCCCCACAATTCTGATGTTGGTACGCTTGAAGCTGTCCTTTTTCTTCCTGCTCTTCCAGTTGAGTGTTTTCTGATTCTTTATATTTCAAATTTTTGACATGATTCTTGCCTTCCTCTAGTCTGCTGTTAGTTCTCTATATAATATTTTTTATTTCAGCCAGTATCTGTTTAATTTCTAGATGGTCCTTTTTCATCTCTAGTTGATCCTTTTTCATCTCTAGTTGGTCCTTTTTCATCTCCTCTTGGGTCTCGCTAACTTTATCCATCTTTTCTAGGATATTCTTGAAAAACCTTATAACCATGGTTTTGAACTCTATATGCAGTCATTTGTTTTCCTCCATTTCTTTTGTTTGTGATTTCTTCCTTTGTCTCTGCATTTTCACTATGCCAGGAGAACTACTTTGTTGGATTCAGCCTTCTGATACAAGACTTGTAAAACGCAAAAGCCTCTCTGTTGAACTTGGGATGGGTGGAGTCTCAGGGCTTAAGGGACCACCTTGCCTTCCAGTTTGTCCCACCCTCCATGGCCCAAGTCTCACGTGACTGGGTAGTCGCTGGTGTGGTTCCTGTGTGCGCGCGCGATCTTACAGTGCCTCTAGACCACTGCCTTTCTGGCTCCCCAGCGCTCCGGGACCATATGAGTTTTGGTCCTCAGTATTTCGCCTGAAACTGGGGTTTAATGGAGTTAGAAGTGGTGCAGTGGGAGGCTTTGTCTCCTGCCCACTGGTGAAAGCCAGCGGCACAATCAGCAGTCATTTTTCTGCGTGCAGTGCTATGCACGCCACCAGACTTCTGCCCTTTCGCGACTCCCCTAAATTTCTGTGCACATCTCCCTTTTCACAGTCCAAACTCCCCTTGTATGAATCTCACCTGGACCTGGATCAGTGCCGTAGGATAAGGGGTTCAAGGTTGGGAGTCTCTGTCTCCCTCCCACCAGAAAAAGCCAGCCAGGTACTCCAGCACCCGCTCTCTCCATGTGGGTGTCTCTGTACCTCAGCTTTTTACAGCTCCTCTGGGTCTCTGTGAGCCCCTCTCTTTCCTTCTAGTTGTAGAATTTCCACTCAGCCAACTTTCCTGTGGTTCTGGATGCTGTTTGTTCTGTCTTTTAGTTTTAGTTTTGAAATTGTGCGAGGCAGCAATGTAGGTGTTTATGCCGCCATCTTGGATTCTCTCTCTAATGTTCTTTTTTTAATTACTAAGCATTCTTATAGCATTGTATTTTTTATTAGCACGTTATATATATTCCAGTTTTTAGGTGGGCTGTTTTACTGATTAGATATATACTTTTGTGTAACTTTCAACTAGTTAGTATTTCTATATACATCTATATTTTCATCTCATTTTGTAATCACCCAAGAAAACACCTAATAGAAAAATGCTATGGGTGTTGTTTTTTTCTGTAATCTTTACTTGAATCAAGTTTTTCAGACTTCTTACATAAAGTATCCTCATCCATCTTTGAATCTACTATAATTCTTTTTTTTCAAAGTGCCTGTTCACTGCCTTTCTCGCTCCCCAGCGCTGATAATGTAGCATTCCAAATTTTTCTGTTCAGTTCAGTTTGGACTGTTGTATGTCCAGCACTGTGGGGGAAATAAAGCATAGTCCCAGCCCTCATCTTAAAAGAATTTGTGGAACCTCAGATATTGCAGCCAGAATTTCTCAGCATCTCTTTTTACAAGAAGGGTAAGACAAATCTATCCTGTTTGGCTTCCATCTTGGGAACCCCAAGACATTCAAATTTTTACCAGAGTGAAAATGGAGAATAACATGAAATAGAAACACTGGATATTTGGTATATTTAACTCAACTGATAGAGGAAAATGCCTCTTTAAAGTAATGTTTTCTGGTTATGAGGTACTGATATGAAATATGCAGGTGCAGAATGCTGTATCTAAAAGCGTTCTGGTTATACAAGTCTTAGGCACATTTTAGTTTTGGGAGCATAGTCCTAGTTATTTTGCTGCCTATTGTTGCTTTTTTGTTCTATACCCCATGCTTACTAATTTCCCATGGAAAGTGTTAGCTTTTTTATCCATTTAAAGATATGTGGTTGGATCTGTCTCATAGTTTAGATAAATATTAAGGCATTTTCTAAGCTTAATAATGATAAGATGCTGAGTTTTTTGGCAAAGTCTGTATGGAACTTTTCTCTAGTCAGTCCACTGAAAGGCCAAATAATTCTTTAGGTGTAGTTCTATGGCAAAGCTGGTAATTACATTTTGTTTAAAACACTAAGTTTGATGTCACATTATTCTCTTTGATGGCTTCTTTGACTCTAGGAAGATAGTAAATATTCCTAAATTACATTTTTTTTTCCCTTAGTGGCTCTACATTGCTAAACTTACTGTTACAAAATCAACTTCCCCCAACACAGAGGAAAAATAACAGTAGCATATGGGAGATTTAGAGGACTCTTTAACAAGTCTTTTATTATCCCCCAGCAAGGTCTCTGATGATGTGACTATTTCTATTATTTATTATAGAGAATCAATACAAAAGCTTACAAAGCGAAGCTGAAGTTTGTCAGATGAAAACAGTATACAAGACAAATTAGAAATAGCAATTATTCCCTAACTAGTGGTTGGCAAACTGTGGCTCGAGAGCCACACGCAGCTCTTTGGCCCCTTGAGTGTGGCTCTTCCAAAAAATACCATGGCCTGAGCAAGTCTATTTTGAAGAAGTGGCGTTAGAAAAAGTTTAAGTTTAAAAAATTTGGCTCTCAAAAGAAATTTCAATCATTGTTCTGTTGATATTTGGTTCTGTTGACTAATGAGTTTGCCAACCACTGCCCTAAACCACATATTTCTCAAGTTGCTTTCCCTTGACCATTTTATATTATTTTGGGCTCCTGATTTTAGATATATTTTCCAAGTAGCTCAAATTAATTCTGAACTCTTTCTAATTATGACATATATTAAATTCAAGAGTAAAATTCAACACTAGAGCTTCTTTTTAGAAAATCTTTCTAGGGAGAACTTCCTATTACTTATAAGGGTAAATTAAGGAAATTCAAGAAAAAGCTAAAATCTTTAGTGCCTTCTCAGAAATGAAACTGGGCAGTGGTAAAAAGCTGAAACAAAACAAAACAGAGGCAGTAAAGTATCAAACAGACTGTCTACAGCAGAAAGATGAAGGAGAGGTGGGGTAGATAAGAGATCAACCAAAGGACTTGTATGCATGCATATAAGCATAACCAATGAACACAAACAAGAAACTGGGGGTTGGGCTATGGCTGGGGGGGGGGGGCAATGGGAAGATATGTATATATGTAACACAATAAAAAAAAGAGAGAGAGAAAGAGAGAGAAGTGGGATAATAAGGGAGGCCCGACTATTGATGATATAGTCAAGAGTGACAAACATTAACATGTCATCGTGATGAGTCATACTTGTGTATATGAGATGGATTGATATGTTTATATGATTTGATGAACAAAGTTTTCAGCATAGTTTGCCAAGACAGACTTCTGCAGTTATTTTCTTATAATTGAAAATAAAATTGACAAACCATTTTATTCAAGAAGTTAAGAGTTAAGTGGTGTCCATACGAAAATATTAGTCTTTTTTTCCCTAAAGCAAGCAAGTTTTTAATTTGCCTGTGGTGCATCTAAACATATCATTGTTTCCTTCTAACTACATTTGTCTGCCTCCCTTTCTTAAAAAAGACTCAATTTTTTGCATGTCTTCATATACCAATCACAGAGTCCCACTCTATTTTAGAGTGAACACCAGAGGCTTACTGAAGTGATTTTGACAGATGTGTCTCCAGGTGAGATATCTCTAAAATATTTGCTAAAATAAGAAATTCAGTCCACTCTAGCAGTCACTTCCCTATAATGAACATTTTTTTAGAGTGGCAATCTGCCAAGACTGGTTTGGCTCAGTGGATAGAGCGTCGGCCTGCGGACTGAAAGGTCCCAGGTTCGATTCCGGTCGGGGGCATGCACCTTGCTTGCGGGCACATCTCCAGTGTGGGGTGTGCAGGAGGCAGTTGATCGATGTCTCTCCCTCATCGATGTTTCTGACTTTCTATCCCTCTCCCTTCCTCTCTGTGAAAAATCAATAAAATATATATATTAAAAAAAAAAAAAAAAAAGAGTGGCAATCTGTCTCCTAGAAATCTTTACATTGTGAACTCATGGCTTTTAGACACTATTTAATAAAAGACAAATTATTTTAATTTAAACCCGTTGTCAATGTTATGAGTTATATTTATAGTAAGCTCTAGAAGGGAAGGCATTGTTTTGTTTTTTGCAGTATCTCCAATGTCTAGAATAGTATTTGGCACATAGCAGATGCCAGTAAATATTTATTGAATGAATTAATAAATATTATGTATATTATATGTTTCCACAGGTAATGCTTTTATTAGTGCATTAATAAGAACATTTCTCATCAAACTAGTTTTCTGCAAATGTGAATGACTAAGAACACATTAATAGCAGTTTAAATATTTCCTGTTAAAATATTTTTGTTTCAGTATTTTAAGTTATCAGTTTTTATTTTTATTTTTTCTTGAATATATTTTATTGATTTTTTACAGAGAGAAAGGGAAAAGGATAGAGTTAGAAACATTGATTAGAGAGAGACATCAATCAACTGTCTCTTGCACGCCCCCTACTGGGGATATGCCTGCAACCAAGGTACATGCCCTTGACAGGAATCGAACCTGGGACCTTTCCACAGAGCCAAACCGGTTTTGGCCAGTTATCAGTTTTTAATAATCTTACTAGCAAAGCATTATAGAGAATTAAACAGTGTTACATATATAGCCATATCAACTATAGTCAACTCGTTAAATCACATACATGCCAAAAACTTATCAGAATAGAAATATTATGCCCTAGAATATGTAAGGGAAATCAGATCAAACAAATCATCCCCAAAACTAAAATGACATACTAAAACAACTAAGTTGGCTTTTCTGCAGAAAAGAGAATGCCACCAAAATCAAAACACTTGGTTCATAAAGCTTTTTTCTTATTTGGGTCATTATTTTCAATTGCTAACCTTAACGTTACTAGTCTTCAAGTATTTTGCACTTTTATATTATACATAATCTTTTCAGGTACAGTTAAGAAAAAATTTTTTAAAATTATTTCTTCCCTACAACCTAGTACACATATCTATAAGTAATTACTAAGATGTCTGGAATACATTTTTTTTATTAAATGGAGGATTTTCATAGGAAGGGTGGTAGAGTAAAATTTGTGTCAGTGTGAGGTAATGGACCATAATATACCATAACAGTCCCCCTTACTCTGCATACTGTCTTTCAGATACGGCTCTTCCTTTTTTTAAAATAGGTAATACTTTTACATGGTCTGGTGAAAAATAAGCCTTTCTCCCATGCCTAAACCCCACTCACCCAGTTCCCTCTCCACAGGTGACCTGGATCTTTGCTGACAATTTCATGGATATATAAGAAAATGAGTGTGTGTGTGTGTGTGTGTGTGTATGTGTATGTATGTATGTATATATATATACACACACACACACAGTGGTACTTCGAGATACGAGTGCCCTAACATACAAGATTTTTGAGATACGAGCCATCAAGCGAGCGAATTTTGCTTTGAAATATGAGTAACATTTGAGATAGGAGTAATCGCGCGGATCGGCTGGCTGCACACGACCCACCAGTTTACCGCGACTCGAGCGTCTCATAGTTTCCCACGCCTCAAGGTTACGGAACGAATTAAACTCGTATCTCGAGGTACCACTGTGTGTGTGTGTGTGTATATATATATTTTTTTTTTCATAAATGGAAACTATAAAGTGGAAATACGTCTTTTTCAACATTATACATTGTCCCGTACCTTTTTTCGCCTTATAAATATTTGACAATCCTTATCAGCTTATGAACTTTTGTCCTATTCTAAAAGTTGCATATTGTATGAATCGTAATTTACCCATTCCCTATTGATGAACTTTGAGTGTATTCCTAATCTTTTGCTGTTATGATGATGTAAATTATCCGTTGAATGGGATCTCCTTGAGAATAGGAATTTCTTACTCATTTTTTTTTAATCCTAAAAACTAAGTAGTGTCCAACAAATTTTTAACAGGTGTTTTGAGTGAGTTGATTGTTCTTTTTAAAATGGTATTAAACTGCTTCCACTCTATGTTTTTTTAATACTGCTATTTACAAAGTATTGCTCTTTGACTTAATGATTCCTCTTCTAGATGTTTATCCTATTTAAAATGATACATATATAAGACTTCCTACAAAAGGAATCAGTAAGTCAAAGTATATGTGTATTTAAATGTTAGTAGAAGTTATTAAAAAAGTTTTGATCAAATGCAGATGTTAATTAGTAACATATATTATTCTTCTCAGTAAATACTTAGCACAATACTTTACACTTAGTAAACACTATTGAGTAGATGAAGCTCATATCAAGTGAGAAAAAATTGTTTTATAGTGGCATATAAGTCCATACAGAGGAAAGGGAGCCATCTTCATCATCATCATCATCACTAATAGTTACTGAGTGCTTACCATATGCCAGGAAATGTGTTGAGTATATTATCTCCTTTAATCCTCATATATCCTATAAAATATATATTTATTATTCCCATTTGATAGATGAATAAGTTGAGGCACAAATAGGTTAAATGACTTGCCCAAGCCAAATAGCTAGTAAGTGATTAAGCTGGGATTAGAAATCAGCATGATTCCAGAACCCATTCTTGAAAGCTGTATAATTGTTCATGAAAAAGAGAAATGGAAAGAGGCACTGAAGGTAGAAAGAATATGTGGCAAAGTACCAAGTGCACAGTGTTGTTCAGAAAGCAGCAAGCAGAGTAGCCTAAGCATTGTTGAGGTGTGGTTGCCCAGAGATGGTATAGCAGGATACAAGAAAATGGCAATTTCTCTTTACTCTAAAAAAGAACAAAAAACTCATTTCTTTTTCTGAGATTGCTCTGGCATGATGGCAGCCTCTGGTTTCAGTTTTGTTCATGGTGAGAGCTTCACGTCTTTTTATCCTTTCAAAACTATAACATTTCAGTTTTGTCTTCAGAGGATACTGTTCTATTACCAACCAGATGGAAGCTTTCCATTAATAAAGTGTCAATGAGTAAGCCGAGGACATTAGTTCCATTGACCAATTTTCGATTATCAGGTTTTATAGAAACATATCTAGAAAACACACACACAAATACACACAAAAAAACAACATTTAATTATAAAGCATCTCTTTAATAACTAGCAAAATTAAACACATAAATTTGACTTACAACAACATATAAATGTATCATACCATTTTTATCAGATTTTGTTTTGACACTTCATTTATAAATCCACATCAGTAATATCAGAGCACTGAAAATAGATATCTTACTATGATTTCCAAAGTCATTTTAATTCTACATTTAGGAATGTAACTGGCACTGATTAATTTTCGTGAGAAACTATTTTCTGAAGCAAATAATTTGGTCAAACAATTACATTTACTAAACATTGTTTTAATTAAAATAATTTAATTAATTGATTTAGTCATTATAATGAACATTTTATACACTTACAATCTTCCCCATAGATTTAATTTACCAGCACTGATATTACACATTTTCAGCACTGATGTTACACATTTTATTTTATGACTTATTCTTATCAAACCCATTTTCTCCAGGTAAATTTTACAGATATAAAATACCAAGACTTTATTGTCAGTTTTTACTCAATAACTGTCTAATATTGCAAAACAAAACATCGGGTCAAAAGGCCTCCAGCTATTTCCTGGGAAACTTGATAGAACCAATCTAAATAATATATAAAAATGTATCTAAACTTTTCAGGTTGGTTATATGTTGGTTTTAATGTCAATATAACATTCAATAGATATAGCTGTATTACTCTTTTATTTATCATCAAGGATATTTTTATGTCTTTGTGTCCTCCCACCATTTGTTTATGAGATGGGAAGAGGCCAACTTAAATTAGTTCTACGCTGCAACCTAAACTATCTGTAGTTTTATGGGATAAAAAGAGCGTTGGGGACATCCCTAGTCACCTTTTAATTATTATTGAACTAGAGTGGCTTATTGTAGTTCACATTTAGAAGCTCATTCTAGGCAAAGAGAGCAATTGAATAATAAAATGTAAGAACTGTAAAAAATTACAAAGTACAACATAACAAAAAAATGTTTATTGCCCTGGCCAGTGTGGTTCAGGGATTAGAGTGTCAGGCTACAGACTGAAGGGTTGCAGGTTCCATTCCTGGTCAATGGCCTGCATGTGTACCTGGGTTACAGGTTTGATCCCCGGCCCGGTCAGAACCAGCCAATCGATGTGGGAAGATGTCTCTCTTTCATATCAATATTTGTCTTTCTCTCTCTCTCCCCTCCCCCACTTCCTTTCACTCTCTGAAAAAAAAACAATTTAAAAAATATCCTCAGGTGAGGATTTTAAAAAAATGTTTATTTTGGCTGATACAATAAATTTTTAACCTTAGTAAATCATTCTATCTACCCCCAAATCCCAGATCTTAATTATATAGTCTAGGAATAATTCTCAATAAGAAAAACAGTTATGGAGCATCTCACAAAATAAAGATACAAATAGTATACTATAGATTATAACAAAGTGGAATGCACTTGCAAGAAATCACTGAGCCAAAGTACTTAATTCCCTTTGAAGCCAAATTGAGAAATGACAGATTTCACAGCACCAGAAAAGAAGAAACCAATGAAAAATAGAAAACAAAATGTATTTTAAAAAATTTAAACGGCAGTTACACTTTTCCATTTGATCCCAATTTAAAAAATAAGAAAAGGTTACTGGAATTCTATGGTCTAGAATCCTGTAACCATAACTTGAGCTTGATAATATTACCACATCTGCAAGATGCAAGCCAAGTATTTCTTTTTTTTTTTAATATATTTTATTGATTTTTTACAGAGAGGAAGGGAGAGGGACAGAGAATTAGAAATATTGATGTGAGAGAAACATCCATCAGCTGCCTCCTGCACACCCCCTACTGGGGATGTGGCCACAACCAAGTACATGCCCTTGACCGGAATCTAACCTAGGACCCTTGAGTCCACAGGCAGACACTCTATCCACTGAGCCAAACCAGTTAGGGCGCAAGCCAAGTATTTAATTTCTAGTACTGTGAACTTGAGAGATAATAACTGAGTAACCTGTTAGATTAACAAAATTTAGAGTAGTAAATTATATTAGTTGAACATACTAAACAACTGAATGGCACAGCAGACTCCTAGAAGCCATTCAGGCTTATTCTCCACTTTCCACGTTCAAAAACAACTGACCAGGGAGCAAGAAATAAAAATGATTGCCAGCTAGGCAAGTCATTCTAAGGTGGATCTTTTAAGACTGGAGGTTTCATCTAGTTATCTGAAATTCTAATATCACCTTATTAAAGTTATCTGTCCCTACTTTGAAAATGGCACTATAATCCTATATAAGAGAAACATGTAAATTGACTGTACCTCAATACCTACCAGCCAATCAGGAGTGAGTATGCAAATTAACCCAACAAAGATGGTAAGTTAATTTGTATACACAGGTGCTGGGCAGAGAGCAGAGCAAGAGAGCCAGCAGAGAATGGACCACCTTGGGGAACTTGGCTCCTCACGCTGCCAGACTGAGAGCAGAGAGGGAGAGCTGGCGTTTTGGAGGACTTGGCAGAGAAGGAGGCGTGGGACAGAGACAGAGCAGGGAAGGGAAAAACCAAGAGCATGGGGAGCTCCAGGAATTCTGGGAATATAGTTCTGGTAGCAGCCCCAGGGCTAGAAGTGGGAGCCGAGTGCACCAGGAATGCTGGGAATTGTTCTGGTGGCAGAGGGATCTCCCAGTGGTTCTCAACCTTCCTAATGCTGTGACCCTTTAATATAGTTCCTCATGTCATGGTGACCCCCAACCATAAAATTATTTTCGTTCCTACTTCATAACTGTAATTTTGCTACTATTAATGAATTATGTACATATCTGTAGTTTCAATGGTCTTAGGCTCTACAGCAGCAGTTCTCAACCTGTGGGTCGGTTCTCAACCTGTGGGTTGCGACCCACAGGTTGAGAACCGCTAGCAGCGTCACAATTGGAAATGTCTCTATTCTGTGAGCAACAGACCAAAATGGGTTGGGGGTCTCAGACAATTCATTCATTTGATTGCAGACAGACAGAAGAGGGCTCCCCTGAGGGCTCCCAGATTGGAGAGGGTGCAGGTCAGGCTGAGGGGACCCCCTCTCTAACCCGTATATGAATCTTTGTGCCCCAAGCCCTTACTTAGTATAAAACTTAAACATTTCTGGGATAGAAAAAAATTCTGAAATTCAACTGAAAAGAATACTGTTTGGGGATAAAGAAAAGCTTTAAACTTTTAAAACTAGCTTTTGGTTTGGGAATTTCTATTTTGGAAATTTAAATAATACCATTCTCACATTAAGATGAAAACATTTTGTAGTAATTCTAAAACACGAACACTTTAATAACAAAGGGGAAATCACTTGATACTGCAAGGATATCCCAACCTGAGTTTCTAATCTTATTTTTCAAGATTACAGTTACTTTCTCCAACTGCAGTTTTTAAAGAGCATTTAAGTATTTCCAGGATTATCTTTTTTTATTTTGCATGTTTCTTCTTAAAACCAATGATACCATTTTTTTCTTAGGTTTCCTTAGGATCCCTTTTTCAAAAAGGAGTCAAATTTTAAAAACCAAAAAAAAAAAACACCTGGTCATTTCCTATTTATGTTAGTGCACCACCAATGAAAAGAATGTTGTGCATAGAGGTATCTTAAAACCATTTGAGATGAGAGGGTCTTACTTTTCTTCACAATCAGCCTATTACTTTAACTGGCTCTCTTCTCCCAAAATGGCATTTCAACCTCTTTGCAAGGGCAGGAATTATGAAGTATAAAAAGTTAAGAATTATACTGCTCAATGTTCTCCAGTTGCAAGATCGAAGGGTGTCTTGTGGTTGGGCAAACATTGGTAGTTCCTGATGGCTGCTGTTGAAGTTAAGAAAATATCCCCAAATGCCTACCATTATGTCCCCCAAAAAATAATTCTATGTTAAATACTACAAGTAAAAAAACTTGGGCAGACTTTTTCTTCCTCCTAAAAAAAAATCAAAGCAAATTTTCACAGGTAGTAAAATAATGGTGAGACAATATTAAGATAATTTTAAAGGGAGAAAAAGATACTGACAGTAGAGTTGAAATTAGCCTTAGGGACCAGTCAAGAACAGTAGAGGGATAAAGTAATTGACTCAGGAGCAATTATCCTTAACATACTGACGGCCTATCCCAATAGTTTGAGTTGTCTAAGAGTGCCAAAGATGATAAAGGATACCATATTTGCCATCGATTTTCTGCCTTAATGGTGCTTAAAACTAAAGTAGAATGGAGAAAAAGCTGTAGTCAGATCATAAGACCTGAAAAAAAATACATAAAATATGAGGAGATCAGGATAAATTGTTGAGCCTTCACTATATGCCAGCCTTTATTGGGGGTTAAAAAAGAAAAAGTTTTATTCCTAAGCCAAATTTACTAGCAATGGAACATTTTCTATAAAATTATTTCTTCCTACAACTTTAGTGGCCACAGTCCCAGTTTTCCCTGGACAGTCTTTGTTTATTCCTATTGTCCTACATAATAACAAAACCTCTTTTACTCTGAAAAGTACCCCAGTTTGGACAATAATTATCTGGTCATTCCCCCAAACGAGTCATAATTTATTCCCAGAAAAGTTGTAGACATGAGAAACTCAGTTTTGAGGGGAAACATCAAGAACTGATACAGAAGAGAGATGCTTCAAAGTACTAAATACCTGACTCCAGTTTGGTTATCAGTAATGCTGTCCGAGCCACACTGGAAAACCAGGTCATGGTAAGAAGGTCTTTGTGGAGGCAGTGGAAGTAAGGTCATCTGAGGAGGGCAACAGTTACTACTCCAGGTTGGTGCTGAAGGTTGCTCTATAAACATTGTAATCCTCCCAGTTAACATCTCAATTGTTTTGCTGCAAGAGCCAAACACCCTGAAAAAAACTTGAGTGTTTTGGCTTAGGAAATACACCTGCATAAGAGCAGGTCTTGGCTGTAGCAGGAGTTCTTGGTTTAAGAGATCAACCAGAGGATCAAGTTCATAGAAAAGAGCCTCTTTCTCTGAAGCCTACGATAGTCTGAAAAATCAGTAGGTAATATAAGCCGTTGAGTTCTCAAAAAATCTAAGATGAAACTAAATAAAACACCATCTCTGTCCACAAAAATCTGGCCACCATCCATCTTGAATTCTTGGTCTCTGCCACCTAATATTCGTGTTAGCCGAGAGGTAGGAAACTGCTTTATGGTAGAAAATCTTGTGAATATCTTCCCTCCCACATTCAGAGTGACCAGTTCCTGACTACTCATTCTTCCCTTGCCTCAGATTAGAGGCTACAAACCTTCTGCCACAAACTTAAGAACTTGTAAATCAAACTATAACCATAAATGTTGCTAGCTATATATGATTCATAAGTGGAGAGAGGAGAAAATAACAAAAAACAAATACCTAGATTTTCAGGTAACTACTATAAAGCCAATAGTGTATCCATAGTTGTGTATGCAAATTTGAGTTGCTTGGGAACTTATAGTACACAAAATAATAAAAGCAACAGATGAGAAACTGGACAGTTTAAGAAAAACTGACAATTTATAAGAATAGGTGTCAAATAGATCACTTTCCTGTATTCCACAAAAAATTCTCCATGAAAAGCTACTGTAAAGCTCTACAGGTATTAAAAAATATATATATTGAGAGCAGAAAAGTACTCCTTCTCCCCAGACTGCTTTTCCACTGAATCCTCATGGCAGCAGTTAAGATTTACAGAGAAACATTGTCATTTCTTATGATCCCTTTAGCAATTTCAATCACAAATTGTTAAGGATGAGACAGCCACTACCTCAATTAGGAAGTTAGCTTGACTCTTCTCATAATTAAAATGATTCTTCTGTACTTTAAATTTCATTGCCATCTTTTTTTTTCCTATTCCCCTTGTATTACCTCTTCTCAACCAAATCAAAGGACTGGGGTAAAGACACTCTGAACTTTAAAAATGTCTTGTTCCATGACAGACGTAAGTTATACTAGAAAGCAGTTCTAAGATAAGCTCACTCTTGTTTTCCTTGAATTCTTAACAAGGAAATTAAGTATTCTTTGGGAGATAGGGTATCTTTACCTCATATGAACAGATTAGACAGCATTAATGTTTAATGATTATTTTGTACTTTATAGTAGATGACAGATTGTCTTCTCTATTATCAAATGTCTTAAATTCTTCAAGCAAGTGGTTTGTATGGTTGCCAGGATACTTTGGGACAACCCACTTAGCTGTCTGTAAAAAGAGGCTTTTATCATATTATTTTTAACCTATGCTTTTGCTTGTACAGCCACCTAACACTTCTGTAGTTTATCACCAAACTCCTTTAGTGACAAATTTATAATACCTCAGGAGAAAAGGGTAAGCTAAAATCTCTACCCTCTTAAAAATGTACACCTATCACAAAAAAATGACACTTTTTATTTGCACTTTATATGATTTACACTTCAGCAAAAAAGAAAATCTACCCTTGGCAGAAAAATCTGGAAATCCTATCCACCTGCTTCTTTCCGTAAAAAAAAAAAAAAAAAGTTGCTTTACAAGAGTAGCCTTTATTAGATACAATCACGATTATATTACCTCATTAATACAGTATTACATCATGTGCTCTTTCACCTCCCCTTTTTACAGAGCATGAACACAATATTGAGAAGTATGATACTTATTTCAAAAGCACTCTTTCAAAAGGAAAGAGGGCTCAGGACTGGGCAATTAAATTTCACTTTTATCTTTATGCTACCTAATTTGAAAAGCATATGTGAGTTATTACTTTTGAAGGAAAGTATCTGATTGGAATCTTTGACCAAATCTGAACTACCACTCTGTACTCTAACAAATGTCTAACAAAAAACAGAGAACTATGCACTTAAAACAGATTTTATAATAGTTTATATTTGCACATAAATTCTGCCACATTATTCAGCACCACCAAAGTAAAATTCTTGAATTTTTCACTGAAAATGAAAAGCCCATCTGTCACCTGTTCCCAGTAAAAAACTGATTGTTCTACAAAATCAGGCGACTTAGTCAGATAGGAACTGAAGTGTGAAAGATAGTCTTTCCAGGTTGAGAATTCATCAAATAAAGACCATTCTAGGAATATAGTAGGACTGAAGAAAATGAGAAGGCCAAGCAGAATGACTACTACAAACTTATAAAAGCTCCAGGGAATCTTGCCAATGAGTATGCCAGTGTCTTGAGGCAAAGAAAGTTTATCCACATCTACTAGTTTTATGTCTTCCCACTGACTGGTATCAAAGTTCTTCATTAAAGGGCTTGTGGGCAAATTAGAGGGAGGTAAAGGAGTTTCCTTGATTACTTTTATTTTTTCCCTGAATTCCTGCATCTGTTGCAGAAATATGATTGGTTCTGACACGTCTTTGAAGGCCTCAGCAATGTTAAAGGCCATTCGTTGTTCCTGTAAGATGGTGTTGAGTTTGTTAATCTCTGGATCATAAGCTTGCATAACTGCAAGTTTCATAGTCTCAAAGTCAGACAGGATTTCATTCTTCTTTTGATCTAATGTGTGTTGTAACTTCTCAAAAAACTCCTTCACTTTATCTGAATCTTTAGTCAGTAACTGTAGAGATTTCCTTTTGTTAGTTTCCAAGGTATCCAAACGAGAAAGAGCATCTCCCCGACGCCAGGTCTGAAAGCTCTGAAAGAGGGACTCAAAGGCATCCCTTTCCTGAGCATAGGCATCTTCAATAGAACAGAAGACATGTTTGGTATGGTCACCACGTGTAGCACAGATTCCACAAATCAGCTGCATATCAGTCAGGCAGAAAATGTTGAGAGGCTGCCCCAAGTGTCCTTTGCACACTGGCATTTTTGGAGAGATCTTGATCTTGTTATACTTCTCCACAATACCTTTCAGGGAGTAATTAACCTGCAGGCTATTGACTCCAGAGGCTGAAGTTTCCTTACGGCAAGTGGGGCACTTGAATGGAGATGACCTCCACAATGAGTTCCGCCCAGTCCCCTCTAAGATCCCTTCTAAGCATTTTTTGCAAAAGTTGTGAGAGCAAGGCAAAACTCGAGGATCATCAAACAGACTGCAACAGATTGGGCATGTAAGATCTTCTTCAAGCAGCTCCATCACATCCTACCATAGAGAAATAAACATTTTATTTTATTCCAGTAATCTCCTCTACTTGCACTATGTAAAAAGTAGAAGAAACTATATTCATATATATTAAAAATAACCTTTCATTGAAATAACAGGGCAAACAAAGGAAATAAAAGAAGGGAATGCACACCAAAGCAGATTTAATCTGCTGGGACGAGAACACACTCCTTATTAGAAGGGCTCCCTGGTACACAAGGCCTTTGTGTAAGCTTTCCAACAAGTCTTTGGCTGAGATAGGGTTAGGACTAGGACAACTGCAAGTTGAGCCAGCAGCACCCAAGTGATTGTTTTAAAACAGAGAGCTGATTACTGCTGTCAGAAACAAAGCTACTCAGTGTCTGAATAGAATGAATTCTTTAGTCTAGGCCCACAATTATAAAATATGCTATTTAAAAGAAAGCAGCACAGAAATATAAAGCCAAGCATGTACTCTCATGCAGACTTATTTTAAAATGGCATTTTTGCCTGGCCAGTGTGGCTCAGTGGTTGAGCAACAACCTATGAATCAGGAGGTCAATCAATGATTTTCTCATCGTTGAGGCTTTTATCTCTCCCTCGCCCTTCTTCTCTGAAATCAATAAAAAATATAAATAAATATGGCATTTTTCCTATTTCAGAGGCAAAATTTAATTATTAAAATGATAGATAAAGACATAAAATGAGAGCGTTGCAATTCATTCTTCCTTAGAGAATTAAATGCATTTTTAAAATAGAGCAGTAATCAAAGCCATCTTGTAGAGTATCAGTTTTCAAAATGTGGTGGACAGAAACCTAGGTATCACTAAGACTCTTTCAGGGCATCCATAAGATCAATACTATTTTCATAATGCAGTGGTGCCTCGAGATATGAGAGCCCTAACATACGAGATTCTTGAGATACGAGCTGTCGAGCGAGCAATTTTTGCTTTGAGATAGTAATCGCGCGGATCGGCCAGCTGCACACGACCCATTGACTCGAGCGTCTCATAGTTTCCCACCCCTCAAGGTTATGGAATGAATTAAACGCCTATCTCGAGGTACCACTGTAATATTAAGTTGTGACTTGCTTTTGGTATTGTGTTAACCACCACTGTAAAAGCAATGGTGAGGCTGCTGGAAACTTAGCAGGAATCAAGGCAATACATAGTACCGAACTGTATTGTTGAGTCTGTATTCCTCTCACCACCACATCAAACTGGGGGCAGCAATAACATATTCTTGATGAAGCAGTAACAAAGTATTCATTTTATTAAATCTTGATCCTTGTATGATAAAATAGGAAGTAAACACAGCATTTCTGCCACATACCAGCAGATAATTGCCTGGAGGAAAAACGCTTACGTGACTGAGTTGCAAGCTGAAATGAACCAACTGTTTTTGTCATGGAACACGATTGTTTCTTTGAAAGAATAAGTAATAAAACTATAGCCATTTCTATTTAGGTATCTGGCAGACATCTTCTTGAAAATGAATAAAATTTATCACTTCAAGGGAAAAAACAGTATTTCTTCCCAATAATAAAAAGTTGAGTATTTTGGTGAAAACTAAAACTTTGGAAAACATTGTCCTTTAAAAGCTTGATAACTTCCCATAATTAAAGACTTTTAGAGAGAGAAATGGTGATAATAATAAATATGGTTTTTTTTTTAGTGGGAAGATTACTATCTGATCAAATAGGTCAAGATTTGCACAACACAGTGAATGAACAATGAAAAGCCCAAATATGTTAAAAAAATATACTGCAACTTAATCTTTAAGAAACTACTGCTTGTTGACTTATGGTACAGTACCAAAGATCCCTAATTATCAGAAAAGGCTATTAAGATATTCCTCCCCTCACCATCTACATATCTGTGCAAGGTTAGATTTTAGTTTCTTTGTATATTTCAGCCAAAAGAACTTACTACAGCAGAGGCAGATAAAAGACTCCACAAGTTTTCTATTAAACAGTAATTCACCCAAGTGGTTCAATGGTTAAAGCATAGACCTGCACACCCAATGGTAAAAGTTCAATTCCCAGTGAAAGGCACATACTCTGGGCTGCAGGTTCCAGGTTCAATCCCTCCCCCCTGGATGGAGGCAACCAATTAGTGTTCTCTTACATCATATTCATTCCCATTCTCTCATTCTCTCTCTCTCTCTCTCTCTTTCTCTCTCTCTCTCTCTCTCCTTCCCCTGCCTCGCCTCCCTCTCCCTTTCTCCCTCTTCTCCTTCCCCTCCCATCCACTCTCTCTAAAAATCAATGGAAAAAATATCCTTACTCTGGTAAGGAATAAAAAAATAATAAACAATAATTCATTAAAGAGACTATATGTAAACCAATGCCACTCTTCTCACAAATGTCTCAAAGAAGTTTTTCACAAATTATTTATGTTAACATGTAATAGATTTATCTTGTTATTTAAATTAGTATATTAAGATTTTTTCATTTATAATTGAGTAAATACTGTATTATATATATGTAAACAAAAGCTTCTCAATGCAAAGCTTATTTTATATATATATGTACACACACACACATATACACACACACACACACACACACACATTTATTTTTTACAGAGAGGAAGGGAGAAGGATAGAGAGTTAGAAACATCGATGAGAGAGAAACATCGATCAGCTGCCTTCTGCATGCCCCCCACTGGGGATGTGCCCGAAACCAAGGTACATGACCTTGACCAGAATAGAACCTGGGACCTTTCAGTCCGCAGACTGACACTCTATTCACTGAGCCAAACCGGTTTTGGCTAAAGCTTATTTATTTTTATATGAACGTTTTAAAACTTCTATCCTAAAATTTGTAAATAGTGCTATAAATGTCCTCATTCAGTTGTAGTTAGGGATACACACACACACACACACACACACACACACACACACACACGTAATGTTACCACCAAAGTAATAAAACACAGGGTCTAACATTCAGAAGGCCATCTTATAATAAAAAATAAGTAAATAATTTTTAACAGTAATTTTAAGAGTCACAATTAGAGTTACAATCCAGAAGATAAATAGTATTTAAAAGATAAGCTCAGCTTGCAGGGCTAATCAGTTTATGGTTTTATGTTAAGTTGTGAAAGATATACTAATATACTAGTATGTAGAACTAAAGCAAAGATTATTCTGTCAAACTTGGTGTCATATGGCAAATGTGTGATGAGCTGATTTTTTCGGAAATTCTTTAGTGAGACAAATCATACAACCTTTGAAAAGCATTGGGAAGAGAATAGCTATGAAGACTGTTGTGCTAGTTGCAAAACACTGACTCTAATCAGGAGGGAAAACTTGAATATCCTCCGATCCTAGTCCTGATTCTACACTTTATCACTTCTATCATCTTTCACCTATGAATTCTATGCTAAGGCTAGATTTTGGAGTACTAAAAATAGGAAATTAGTAGGTTTTACTTATCCTTACAAGGTTAATATTTCCAGCGAATCCTATTCAAGCATATTAAATAAGAAAGGAAGAAAGAAAAGAGAGAGGGAGGGAGGGAGGGAGGGAGGGAGGGAGGGAGGGAGAGAAGTTGAGATGAGGAGGAGAAAATCATGGCAAAGAGAAACCTGAAGAAAACTGAGAAGGATACTGCAATAGGAGCCAAAAAGAATTTTAAGGCAATTAAGTATGATGAAAAGTAAAAAGGAAAATGACACACAGAGGAAAATTTAGAAATAATAGTCATCTCAAAGCCATAATCAACTTACAAGTCTTAAAATGAAACAGAGAAAAAAATTACTATTTGTAAAGTCCTGTTTTTATAAATTACATCAAAATTATGACAGACCCTATTGTTCCATTTTTAATAATATAGCATACAAATTTTGGATTATAATTTAAAGATTCTTTAAATAAAATACTTTTATTTTCTCATCACTTAGCTTTATACTCAAAACTTTCTCTATGAAAAAATTCCGTGACCACTTCCATAGCTGACTTTTAGAGAAAACTGAGACATAATATTCTAACCCAAGAAACGATGGCAAGTTTACTGCCTCAGAAGTTTTAAATGAAACTCTCTCGGATGTGGTTATTGATTGGAGCGTGGTGCCACACACCAAAGAGTGTATAAGGGAGGCAACCAATGGATGTTTCTCTTTCTCTCCCTCTCCCAACTTTATTTGTTTTTCTTTTTTTTTAATTAAATTTTTATTGTTCAGATTATTACATTTGTTTCCCTTTTTTCCCCTCCATAGCACCCCTCCACCCAGCTCCCACCCTTTCTCTGCCCATACCTCCCTCCAATTGATCTCATCCATAGGTGTGATTTTGTCCAGTCTCTACCTGTACACCCCTCACCCCTTTCCCCCTGAGAATTACCAGTCCACTCCCTTTCTGTGCTCCTGATTCTATTATATTCACCAGTTTATTCTGTTGATCAAACTTTTAATTCACTTAATTTTTAGATTTACTTGTTGATAGATATGTATTTGTTGTTCATAATTTTTTGGCTTTTACCTTTTTCTTCTTCCTCTTCTAAAAGAGTACCTTTCAGCATTTCATAAAATACTGGTTTGGAGTTGATGAACTCCTTTAGCTTTTTCTTCTCTGTGAAGTTCTTTATCTGCCCTTCCAATTCTGAATGATAGCTTTGCTGGATAGATTATTCTTGGTTGTAGGTTCTTGCTATTCATCACGTTGAATATTTCTTGCTACTCCCGTCTGGCCTGCATCGTTTCTGTTGAGAAATCAGCTGACAGTCGTATGGGTGCTCCCTTATAGGTAATGAACTGTTTTTCTCTTGCTGCTTTTAATATTCTCTCTTTGTCTTTTGCTCTTGGTATTTTAATTATGATGTGTCTTGGTGTGTTCCTCTTTGGATTCCTTTTATATGGGGTTCTGTGTGCTTTCTGGACTTGTAAGTCCATTTCTTTTACCAGATGTGGGAAGTTTTCAGTCATTATTTCTTTAAATAGGTTTTCAGTGTCTTGCTCTCTCTCTTCTTCTGGCACCCCCACAATTCTGATGTTGGTACGTTTAAAGCTATCCCAGAGGCTCCTTACATTATCTTCACATTTTTGGATTCTTTTCTCTTCTTGCTTTTCCAGTTGAATGTTTTCTGCTTCTTTATATTTCAAAATTTTGACTTGATTCTTGACTTGATTCTGCTGTTAGGACTTATTTCAGTCAGTGTATGTTTAATTTCTACTTGGTCCTTTATCATCTTTAGTTGGACCTTTTCCATCTCTAGTTGGCTTTTTTGCATCTCTAGTTGTTCCTTTTTCATCTCCTCTTGGCTCTCGCTAATTTTATCCAATTTTTCTAGCATATTCTTGAAAAACCTTGTAAGCGTGGTTTTGAACTCTATATCCAGTCGTTTTTTTTTCCTCCATTTCTTTTGTTTGTGATCCCTTCCCTTGTCTCGGCATTTTCACTATGCTGGGGAAACTTCTGTGTTAAATTCAGCCTTATGATACCAGACTTGCAAAACCAAAGAAGCCTCTGTTGAGCTTGGGATGGGTGGAGTCCCAGGGCTTAAGGGACCGCCTTGCCTTCCAGTCGGCCCTGCCCTCCACGGCCCCTGAGACTCACGTGTCTGGGTAATTGCTGGATCAGTCCTTGTGCTCGCCGCGCACGCAGTACCTCTAACCGCAGTGCCTCTAACCGCTGCCTTTCCAGCTCCCCTGCGCACCAGAACCACACAAGAGTCTAGGTCTCCAGGGTTTCGCCCAAAATAGGGGCTTAGTGGAGTCAGACAGTTGGGAGGGTCTGTCTTCCACCCACTAGTGAAAGCTAGCGGCACAATCAGCAATCTGTCCTCTGATCTTTTGCGACTCCCCTAAATTTCCGTGCACCTCTCCCTTTTCACAGTCCAAAAACCCCCCGTATGAGTTTCGGCTGGATCTGGGGTTTAGTGTCGTAAGATAAGGGGTTCAATGCCATTGGGAGTCTCCATTTTCCTCCTGCCAGAGAAGCCAGCCAGGTACTTCGGCACCCACTCTCAGCGCGCGCGTCTCCATACCTCAGCTTTTTGCAGCTCCTCTGGGTCTCTGTGAGCACCTCTTTCCTTCTAGGTGTAGAACTTCCACTCAGCCAGCTTTCCTATATTTCTGGATGATGTCCATTCTGTCTTTTAGCTGTAGTTTTGAAATTGTTGTGCGAGACAGCAGTGTAGGTGTTTACCTATGTCGCCATCTTGGATCCCTCCCCTCTCCCAACTTGCCCTCTGCCCTTCCTCTGAGTAAAAACTAAAAGTTTTAAATTAAAATATACAGTAAGATTTTAGTCTCACTAACCGAAGAGTATGCTTTACAGTAAAAGAATTTATAGAATTTTCTTAAATTTAGAATTTTCTAACACATAAAATCCTCTTTTGGGGGCTAATTTTCCTAATAGAGAAGGTAAGCTTTACTAACATCAAGAAACTATGTATACAAAATTATTGTTCAATCATAAATTTTGACTTAACTAATGTCAAATTAAGTGTGTAAAGGCAACCAAGTTGCCCAAGATTAATTTCTTTTTTTTACTGTTTCTGGATATCAAAAGGTCTCAATTGTGAAGCACCAAAATCTGTTTTCCTAACAATTAAATATTTACCAAGTTTTGTTATTTTTTTAAATCCTTACCCAAGGACACACTTATTGATTTTTAGAGAGAAGGGAGAGGAGATGGGAAGGGAAAAACATCAATCCCATAGCCAAAGGCATCCCAACCAAAGTATTGAACCTGCAATCTTTTTTTGTTTTACAGGACCAACTAATTGAGCCACACTGACCAGGGCAAAAATTTCCCAAGTTTTATAGCAACAAAGAAAGTAAATGAATTATATCTTTATTTATTAAACCTTGTTTTCTACCATCTCTTTGTCTTTCAATCATGTTTTCCAAAATCATTACAATGCAAAGGTGTTGACTTATTCATTAAGCAAAAGTTAATTTTAATAACATTTATTAAAAAATATTCCTATAAAACTTTTAAATTTCACTGGTTGGAAAATTTCATAAAGTTGTTCAAAATATTACCCGTGATTTATTTCCAAATCCTATTAAGAAAGACCAATCCTATCTAATAAGAGTAATATGCAAATTAACCACCACTCTGCTACAACCCCAAGCCACGCCCATCAGCCAATCAGGATCAAGCATGCAAATTAACCCCAACCAAGATGGCTGAGGCCACAGAGCGAGCAGGGGGGCTTGGGTTTCCCTGGCGAGGAAGCTAAGCTTTCCCCACACAGTCTGGCAGGCCCAGGCTTCCACTCAAGGCTACCAAGTTTCAAATGTAGAAGATAAATCCTAGATACCAGGGCCTCTGCTTGGGTCACTGGGGGGTATGGCTGGCCTGCAATCCACCACAGGCCCCTCGTCCAGGTCGACCCATGCCCCAAGGGAACGCCCACCCTATTCTGGGACACCCTTCAAGGCAAACCAACTGGCCCCCACCCATGCACCAGGCCTCTATCCTATCTAATAAAAGAGTAATATGCAGATTGATCATCACTCCAACACAAGATGACTGCCCCCATGTGGTCCAAGATCCTGCCCCCATGTGGACATAAGATGGCCACTACAAAATGGCCAGCAGGGAGGGCAGTAAGGAGGGACCAGGCCAGCAAGGGAGAGCAGTTGGGAATGATCAAGCCTGCAGGGGAGGGCAGTTAGGGGTGACCAGGCCTGAGGGAAGGGCAGTTAGGGGTGACCAGGCCTGCAGGGGAGGGGAATTAGAGGTAAACAGGCTGGCAGGGGATTGGTTAGGGGGTGATCAGGCTGGCAAGCAGAAGCATTTAGGGGCAATCAGGAAGGCAGGCAGACAGGCGAACAGTTGGGAGCCAGCAGTCCTGGATTGTGAGAGGGAGCCCAGATTAGAGAGGGTGCAGGCTGGGCTGAGCAACACACCCTGCCCCCCACCCCCGCACGAATTTCATGCACTGCGCCTTTAGTATATATTTCATATCTTATGGACTTAAACCAAATTTCCACCTCCTTTTGAGGCATCTTTGAACTCAGGAATTTCAAAGCAGTATCCAAATACCTAGCAAGTAATTAGATAGCAAATACTGAATCTGAGTTCAGACAAAGATAAATATGAGAAGCTCTACTACACTGAGATACTAATCTCTTGGAACAATGGTTAGAATAAAAGGAATCACCTTTTTTTCTTTTTTAAATCACTTCCTCTAAGTATACTAATTAAGCTTATTTTCAAGTAGTATAGTGTATTTTATTTTATATGAGATCCATTAATAATGCTTTCTTTCTTGAAACTTAGAAAGTATCCAATAAATAATTATTGAATGTAAGTAAGGATATTTATTTTTTCTGTATATTTGAAATTTCTCACAATTAAAAAGTTGGCAGAGCCTCCCTGGCTGGTATGGCACAGTTGGTTGGAATGTTGTCCTATTACACAAAAAAGTGACTTAATACCCAGTTAGGGCACAAAACCAGGTTGTAGGTTTGATCCCTGGTGGGGGACTTTGCAGACGGCAACCATTCAATGTTTCTCCCTTTCTCTCTCTCTCAAAAACCAGTATAGCTCAGTGGTTAAATGTGGACCTATGAGCCATGTGTTAGTTTGATTCCCAAACAGGGAACATGCCCAGGGTTACAGGCTTGATTCCCAATGGAGAGCATGCAGGAGGCAGCTGACTGATATGATTTTCTCTCATCATTGATGTTTCTCTCTAACTCTCCCTCTCTGAAATCAATGAAAATATATTTAAAATAAATAAATAAGTAAATACCAATAAAGTAAAATGAAAAGGAAAAAAGTTGGCAAAAATAGGAAACAAGACTAAAAAGGATAGTCAATTATAAGAAAACCATACTGAGCTAAAAAAAAAAGCAAAACTTCAGAAATATTAAATATGCTAAGCACCACAAAGAGCTTAATCTGGAATAGTATATTCAAATTAAAAATATATTATTTAGTATCCCTGAATACAGGTTTGTGAGGAGACTGACATACTATTATTCATCTGGCTCTTAGTCTGTGATCTTTGACAAAACATTTACACATACTAGTTTCTGTCCCCATTGTACAACTGTTTTGAAAAGTAATATGTGAAAATTATTTACAAAACTTTTAAGTACTTTATGCCAATGTGTTATTACACTTCATTCTGGCTTTTACAGACCATTTCATAACTTAATTAATCAAAACAGAACAAAGTAAGATTAAGATTTCCAATATCTAAAAAAATATTAAAATTAAGATATTGCATATTTCTGTGTCTAAAATTAGTTTATCTGCCTCAGCCAGGCGGCTGACATGGTTGGAGCATCTTCCTGTACACCAAAAAGGTTGAGAGGTTCGATCCCTAGTTGGGGCACATTCAATGTTTCTATCTCTAAAAAAAAAAAAAAAGATCAATAAACATATCCTTGGATAAGTATTAAAAAAATAATAAAATAGTTAATGTAATTGTTATATAGCTCTTGCAAACACAAAAGTTAACTATGAGTCTATATAGACTAATCAGAAGTTTCCCTCCAGATATATCTAGTCAGATTCCTAGTAAACAAGGCAAAAATGAAGCTAGTTCAGAAGGTCCACCAGCTTAGAAGGCCCAACTACCCAGAAAGTTGTTCAGTTTTTGGACTAAGGTGATATTCTCAAAAACTAGTTATTACCTAATTAGTTCAGACAACTCAGAAAAACTGTTTTTTTTCCTCTCTCATTTTTTCATTCTCTTATATGTATCACTATTTCACCTTGGTTCTTTATTCTTCTTTTAACTCATCTTCTTCATACTTGTTTCAATGAGTATAATCTCCCATTTCTTCTTATTCTTTTATTTCCCACCCTTTTCATCTTTCTTTCCCTTTTTTACTTTTCTCTGTGACACCTGATAATTACCCAAGATATTATTCTAATACCCGATACACAAAATTGGTGCAGGGGAGGAGGGAAGGTGTCCCTCAGCCCGCCCTTGCCCTCTTGCAATCCGGGACCCCTCGGGGGATGTCAAACTGCCGGTTTTGGTCTGACTGGGCCTAAACCGGCAGCTGGACATCCCTCTCACAATCCGGAATCCTAACCGCCAACCTGCTTGCTCCTTACTGCTTGGCTCGCAGCTCCTTAGTGCTATTGTGGAGGCAGGAGAGGCTTCTGCCATTGCCACTGTGCTTGCCAGCCCTGAGCCTGGCTTCTGGTTGAGCAGTGCTCCACTGTGGGAGCACCCTGACCACCAGGGGGCAGCTCCTGCATTGAGCATCTGCCCCCTGATAGTCAGTGTGCATCATAGCGATGAGTCATTCTGGTAGTTCCGCTGTAATGGTCGCTGGGCTTTTAGATAGATAGATAATCCTGTAAGTCTGCAGTATTAAATCAGTAGGGTTTTAAGATACCCAATAGATATCGTTATCCCATTTATGTACAACTACTGAAAAATCTGTATGGACTCCAAATGGTATTGAATCCCATTCTCCCCCACTCAGATGAAATCAATTTGAGTAAACTGTGTGTCTGAATTGCAGGGAAATATACATACAGATTAAATTATTCTCCTATTCTGGTACCAACCAGACCCAGATATTTATCTTTACCTGTTAACAGTTCAAATTAAGTTAATTTAAGTTCCAACTACTGACTTCTGCAAAAGTTATAAGAACCAGAAATGTCTGTTTTTTCTCCCAGAAAAACAGGTTTATATGAAGGTGGCAAATTCTTATCCATAAAATAAATTGTTTTCTTTACAACCATAAACTTGATTGTAAAGAAAATTATTATCCCAACAGGTTGGTTCCTATTAAAATATTTTATCATCTAACTGTATTTAAGGTTAACTCCAGTTTTCAGAAAGTGCTGCCAAAGTCTAGCATTCAATAGACAACTAGCTAGGTCTATTAGATAAAATTATTCACTGCACCAAGTGAAAATTGGCATTTAGTACATAACTGGTAAGAACCACCTACCAACTAATAAGAACTTACTTTTGAGTTAACTATTGGAAATGTAATTGGTGTGAAAAATGTTCCATTTGATCAGTGTAGAATGATATATACATATCATTCTACAGCATATATCAAGTTGAAAGCTATTGGTGCTAAACTTTAAGCAGTTTTTAGGTTGGCTATATTATACATGTTGGCACTCCATGCTTATGCCACGGAAAATACAGTAATTTAAACTTTCAGCAAAAATTCAGCCTTTCCTTAAAAATGTATATATTTACATCTATAATGAAGTTAATTTAAAAGAGTTCATATTGCCTGGCCAGTGTGGCTCAGAGGTTGAGCACTGACCCATGAACCAGAAGTCATGGTTTGATTCCCAGTCAGGGCACCTGCCCAGGTTGCAGGCTCAATCCCTAATATGGGGCATCCAGGCAGCAGTCAATGATTCTTTCTCATCGTTGATGTTTCTACCTTTCTCTCCCTCTCCCTCTCCCTTCTTCTCTCTGAAATCAATAAAAACATATCTTTAAAGGGGGGGGGGGGGAGAAAGAGTTCATGTTATGAGAAAAATTTGCTTTATAGAAGGTTTAACTTCAATATGACTATTCTGTATGTCAAAGTTCACTTGTATTTGTTTAACTGTAGCAAGAAGTGGGCACAGCACTCTATTTTAGTGCTATTCTAGTTATCTAGTACCAACCCAAAGTAATGACAATGGCAGTGTCTTTTATGAACAAAAATGGATAGTCCAAGGTTCTAATAATATTTATAAAGATTAAATATAAAGCAAAAGTTAATTCCTGCCCTAAATCCAGAAATATAGCACATTTACAAAGATACTGTTATTCTAAAATAGGGTTGGGACCTTCTTCTGCCAGGGGTCATTTGGATATTTATAATATCATTCACCGGCCATACTGAATTACTAACTTAAAAATTAGCCTGTTATATTTGGTCAAACATTTAATTAACTCACCTGCAATACCTTAGTAGGGCCAGACCAAATGATTTCATGCCCATGGGCAGGGCATTCCATAGCCCTGCTCTAAAGGTATGACTAATGCCTTATAAAAAAGATATATAAAGTTGACACCATACTGAAGTTTGGAGAGTCTATCCATGCAGTTAGCTTTTATGTCTTTCTTAAAGTACAGGAGAAAAAAAAATCATTAAAAAATCATAATTAGGAAGAAATAACTGCTATTATTATTTTGGTACATTTCTTCTATTATTTTGGCATATTTCTTCCAATCTTGTGTTTGTACACATACACATGTTAACAAAACTAATAGCATAACACAATTTGTATCCACTTTTTTTCTCTTATTTTATCATATGCATTTCTCCCATCACTATATATCCTTCTAAAACATGCTAGTATGTCTTATAAGTATGCTCTTATTGTTTATTTTTCTGGTATTACAACATTTAAATGCACATACGTAGAAAAGCCTTGGTACATAGCTCTGATTATTTCCTTAGACAATTCCTTTAAGTGTATTGTTGGGTAGTTCAAAGATTTGGAACATTTTTAAAGCTCTTGAAAAGTCTGCCAAGATTCCCTCTAGAAAGGGTACACTACTTTATGAACTCTAACCAGAGATGGGAGTGCCCCACCTCTCCATACAGTTCCTAACCTTACAACAGAGCCATACTTTTCTAGAGCTTAAAAAAAAAAGGGGGGGGGGGGCTTGGCTCAGTGGATAGAGCATCAGCCTGTGGATTGAAGGGTCCCAGGTTCAATTCCCGCCAAGGGCACATGCCTGGGTTGCAGGCTCGATCCCCAGTGGGGGGGCGTGTAGGAGGCAGCCAATTAATGATTCTCTCTCATCATTTGTTTCTATCGCTATCTACTTCTCCCTTCCTCTCTGAAATCAATAAAGAAATATATTTTTAAAAAAAAGTTATGGGGAAGGAATAAAATAGAAGTACTGAGCTTAAAAACACCTTAGAGATCATCTAAGCACCTAATCTTAAAAGTGAAAAAAATCTATATATATACCTCCTTTCCCCCCAAACCCCAGGAGATTTCTCAATCATACTCAGCAAGCTAGGCACAGGATCTAAGTTTTCCCATTCTTACACCTTAGCACTTTTCAAGAAGTGAGCCAAGAAATTAATATCCTCATTAATAAAATGGAGAAGATTAATCATGGGCTCTCTAAATCCCTTATAAAAATTCTATAACTTTTATAATTTAGATTGTAACAGGTTCCCCAGCAAAGGGGAAAGAACATTGAACCTGCTTCTAAATACCTAGGTTTATCACGGGTGAGAAACATCTGGCCCGAGAGCCATGAGGCCAGAAAAATCATTTGGTCTGATTCTGCTAAGGCATTAGGGATGGGTTAATTAAATGTCTGACCAAATATAACAAGCAAATTTTAAACTGATAATTTTGTACGGCCCACGAATGATGATATAAATATCCAAATCGCCCTTGGCAGAAAAAAGCTTCTCCACTCCTGGTTTAACTACCAATTTTAGCCTTTACAGAGTAAGGATTTTAGTGCCTTCATAATGTTCTTGGAAAGATTAAGTGACAATCTTGTAAACTGTCAAAACTATATAAATATAGAGGTTTAATTACCTGTTTACAAACACTATAGATACATTTAAAGCATTATGTTCCAGCATAAGTGTATTAACCAAGAATGTTCCTAAAATAGAGCTGGACTCAAACTGTAATTTCAAGGGAGAACACAGCAAGTATTACATAGGTTAACAGCTACAAAGCATTATCATGGAAATGGGCATATCTGAACAAAAGCTGTAGCAGAAGTAAGGCAAGATAACTTCCTATAATAAATGTAGGAAATGAAGAGAATAATCTGTATATTATGGAAAGACTTAGCAGAGAGGTTCAGTACATCAGCTGGTGCAAAAAAAGATGGCATTTTTAGGGAAAGATGGGAAAGTCTAAAGAAATGTATCTTCTCTTTGTGCAAGATACAGCTACATCAAATTCTACCAAAGGGAGTGCCTTTCTAAATGAAATTCTGCTTTAAAAATATCTATTATGTAGTCAGAAAATTCAAGCCCTGTTATACAAATTCTAGCAGCATAGCATAGGAGAAGGAAAAAAACAAACAAACAAACATAAAAAAGCAAAATGCTGCTGAAGCCTCCCTTTTACATTGCAATATAAACCTCTGGATTATAACACATTTCAGGTTATTGTCACAAAGAATTTCCAAATCTGGAATCTTATTATTATTATTTTTTTTTTAGTTTTGACAAAATACTTTAAAGACAAAAGTCACCCTTGAGGGTACATCTTATGCAATTTTAAAAGGTTTGGGGCCTAAAGGAAATGGGAGTTTTTCTCTTCTTTTCTTTCTTTTTTTTAATATAGGAAAATGTGTGGTAGTTTACCTCTGTTCCTGCAAGCAGGTGTATTCTTCTGGGTTATACCTTCCAGGTTGTGACTGACAATCAAAGGAGGCTACAGAAAAGAAAGAACAAAGAAGAGGGTGTTAGGCATTAATTCGCACAGGATTCTTATTCTTAATCATCAGTTTTCTTTCCAATTATCCCTCACAAACAAAACCAGTCTGCTAAGACCTGGTGAAAGCCAGGAGCATGGGGGGAGGCTGGAGATTTCTGTACCAAGAAGCTTCTCGGTTATGGTTCACGGTCGCCTTTTCTTCTCCAGGCGATAGCGAGGTGCTGGCAGCGGAGCAGGCCCCCCGGAGGAGGTCCACGCCGCCCCGGGCCACCCACCGCTGGCCGCTGCTCCTCAGCCCGGTCCCGGCGCCCCGCAGGTTCCCGCCGCGCGGCCGGACCGGACTCCCCCGAGCTCTCGGCCAGCCCCTCAGCCCCCGCCGATGCCTGCCCTGCCGGAACGAGCCCCACCCACCCTGGCAGCAGCTCTGGGACCACCGTTCCCCGAGAGGCGCACGGCGGCTGGCGCTTAGCTAGGACCTCCGGGGGCGGAAGGGGCCCTGTCTGGGACCGCGCGAACGCCCATCTCCCAGCTGCAAAATGGACTCGTGGGCCTATCGGGCCCGCCCCGCCGCCCTCCTCCCCCGGACCTCGGCCCGCCTCCCGGGTCGGGATTCGCCTTTGTTCCGCCTCCCGGGCTTGCCTTTCCCAGGGAGAAGGAGAGGATGAGGGGCGGCAGGAGTCCTTCCGGCGCCTCAACCGCCTCCGCCCTGTGCTCCGGAAAGAGGGGAGGGTCCCGAGCTGCCGCTCCTCCCAGGGGGGCTGCGCGCGCAGGGAGCGCCGAGCCC
>PVJN01003254.1:9381-104096 GCA_004026805.1 Lasiurus borealis
TCTGAAAGGTCAGAGCTGATTACTCATTGTTTAGTTGAAACTATCTGTTTGTATCATGTTAATTTCTGTTATTTCCTGCCTAAAGGCTAGGGGTGTGTCCCAAAGCCTTAATAAAAGGGAGAAAAGGGCCAGAGCAAAATGGCAGTCCTTCCCACTAGAGGAAGGCTCCCGCCTGGCCCCCCAATATCACCAAATTAATATTTTCTAGTCTCTCATTTCGTTTGCATGCGGCTTCCTTCAGAACCCGAACCCAGACCCGGGAACCCTGAACCATGCAGGATGTGGAAAGAGGTTTCCACAGGCTGGAGATCCAGGCAGGACCGGATGTTGCAATTTTTAAGTCTGCAAACTATCTGTAGTCAGAATACCCCCTCCTCAGGGAATCCCAGTCTGTTTCCTCTAAAGACCTTCCACAGATGACAGTGGCCCGCACACAGTATGGAGGGTAATGAGCTTTACTCAGAGTCCACTGATTAAATTTAATTCTACCTAAAAGTTAACTTTACATACAATTTTAAAGCAAATATTTGGCTACTCTGGCTTACCCAAATTGACACATAAAATGAGCCATCGCAGTCTCCTACAGTCTCACACAGATGCCTATATCTGTTTGCAGTTTTGCTGTCCGCATTGCCTCACTTTATCAATGTGATATATAGATGATTTATTATAGAATTTTATATTTGAAATCCATATAATTTTATTAACTAATGTCACAATAAATTTAATAACAATTATAAAATATGGCTCAGGCGAGCCATTTTTAAATCACAAGGAAGATTTCAATCCTTAATGCATAAAGCACTAATAAGCATTATGAAATACATTATATAATGATACTGTAAATTCCTATCTTACACTTGTCAAAATAAGGGAATATATAATGGTGTGACTTTGTAAAACAAAAAGATATATAGAACAGTTGATTAACTTTTTTAAAAAAATATATCATTGATTTTTTTACAGAGAGGAAGGGAGAAGGAGAAGAATAGAGTTAGAAACATCTCTGAGAGAGAAACATTGATCAGTTAACCCTGCACACTCCCCACTGGGGGTGTGCCCACAACCAAGGTACATGCCCCTGACGGGAACTGAACCGGGACCCTTCAGTCCACAGTCAGACACTCTGTCCTCTGAGCCAAACCGGCCTCAGCTGGATTGGAGCTTGCGATTCCATGATGGGCAGATTGTGAAGAAAATGTTGCAGAGACGGACAGTTTAAAAATGGGGTGGTCATCAGAGAAAATAGAACAGTGTGGGATTATGAAAAGGATACTGCGATAGCTTTATAAATACCAATCAGATATTACAGAAAACTGTGCAGAATGTTTGACCACAGCAATGTGTTTATAAGAATTTTCTTCAACCTGCAGAATAGAATGAAACCAGTGAGAGAGCAAGAGAGAGAAAGAGAGCTTACAACTGTTTTTCAGAAATATACAACTTTATGTGTACTAAATTGAGTACAGGCCCCTGATGCAAATTATCTTCTAAAAATAGCACACCCAGATAACCCATGTATAAATCCAATATTAAATGCCAATTCTCAGTGTTAAAAAATTCAGACTTTGCGCAGCACATAATTTAAGTTAATTTGCTTCTCTAACATCTATAACAAAATCTCACTGGTAGAATCATCAGTGACTTATTGGCAATATAAAATAATTGAAGTTATCAACATATAAAATTAAAGGAGAGGGTTTAAATGATAGAATTATAGTACATGCCAGCAATTTCTCAAAGTGAATTACCCAAATATAATTGAATATCTCTGCTATGTTCTAAAGTTCAACAGCCTGAGCTGTTATTGAATTATGCATGCATTAATAAGACACTGCATACCAAAAGGGGGAAAATCTCAGAAATGGTTTAAAATCTATATGGGCTCAAAAATCTATTAATCGTGTCTAGAAAATTATATGCTCCATTTTCTGTTACATTCACTTCCAAATGCATCAACCAAAACGTATGAGACTAAAAAATACTACACATTTGCATATCGCCATATTAATTTCAGCACTGAACTGGTAAGAGTTAAACCTCATGTGTTGTTTTTTTTTATATTTTTGCTTCAACATAATTGACTTTTTACATGTCTGCCTTCAATAGGGTTTTATATTTTAACAAGTAAATTTGAATTTTTTAAGATTGTCTTTCATATAGTTATACCAAGACATGACCTAGTTTGGAGAACATTGAATATAGGACTTTTTGAAGAGTTATCTATATACAGTGGTACCTCAAGATACGAGTGCCCTAACATATGAGATTTTTGAGATACGAGCCATTGAGAGAGTGATTTTTGCTTTGAAATACGAGCAACAGTTGAGATTGGAGTAATCACACGGATCGGCTGGCTGCACAGGACCAGCCAGTTTACCGCAACTCGAACGTCTCATAGTTTCCCACGCCTCAAGGTTACGGAAAGAATTAAACTCGTATCTCGAGGTACCACTGTATATAAAAAACCAGCCACCATAAGGGCCATAAAGACTATAATGAATGGTCGCTATGACAACCACTATGGCCAACAAACTGCCAGATCAGGGGGTGGGGCTAGCTGGCCAATCTCTAGGCTCCTCCCCACTGCCAGCCTGCAACTGTTTGGTCGCTCCCACTCCAATCAAGAGTGGGCCACCAGCCAAATACCCCTTCTCTTTCCCTATGCCAGCCCTGCTCCTGATCAGCCCACCTCACCACTATAATCCTGCAGCCCCTTCTTCTGGCTGCCCCCACCCGGATCGCACTCCCCTCTCTAATAGGGGTTAGGGCCAGCCAGACCACCACCCACAGCTCTTCCTGATGGCTGGCCCCACCCCAATCAGCCCTCCAACTGCAATCTGGGGCAGGGCCCACTGGCCAATCCCCCAGAGTCCTCTGCCCCAGTTGACCCAGCCCTGATAGGACCCGGATCAGGGAGGGCCAGTTGGCCAACCTCCCATCATCTGCTCCTCCCTAAAGGCCCTGCCCCAATCTGCTGGGCCAGCCAGACGCCACCCATGCACAAATCCTGCACTGAGCCTCCAGTGTTTCCATAAAAGAGATGGAGCAGAGATGGTATAAAATGATGTTTATAGTCTCTGTTTTTACAATTTTAATGAAATAAGTGTTGCTCAGTTGTGAGTTGTCCCCATTGACAAATGTACCAATTTAATATGTTTGCTGCTTAAAAATATATGGTGACTTGTCTTAAATACCATGTATTCATAGGACTTGGGCATAATAGAGGAGATACTCTAAAAGACAGAGAGATACAACGAAAACAACTGAAAATTATACACACACACACACACACACACACACACCCCTCTAATTAAAAACAAAAATTAGAGATATACAATTTTCTCATGGCTGCATCTTTTTCTCTCAGATTCTTAGACATGAGACAGTATTCCCAAACTACAGGTTAAGAAGACACATATGTACTTGGAACTGTCTGCAAACCAACCAGATAGCTCAGACATACATGCATTCACATAAATATGTTTGTGTTTGAACATTTCAAAGCTTTTAAAAATAAAATGTCAATCTGACCATTATTCTGCTGAGTTTGTGATGCTTTAAGATTCTTTTGAAGCAGGATAGTTGTATAAACCTCTGTGAATAAACTGAAGAGGTGAGGGGTGATACACATTATAGAATGCAATTTCTGATTTGCATTTTGATGGTTAAGTTTAAAAATAGAGCTGCTTGCTTAAAAAATATATTGATGAATCAGAAAATTTTCTTACATAATACATTTTAAAATTTTAAAAAAGTTGACATAATATATCCTCATTGCTTTAAAAGGGTTTGTCTCTAAGAGTTATAGTGAAAACTTTTACTCATTTTTCTTATCTCTTCTGACCTTTATGAGTATACACATTCAAAGCATGTATATACTAATGCTTTGAATGTGTATACTCAACCCATATGATAATTTTTCATATAATGTATCTCTATATTTCTAGATTATCTGATTGAAAGGCTATTTTATGATTGTGTATTTTATACCTAACCTCATGACAGCTGCAAGGAAGTTCAGATCTTTTTTCATTCTCATCATTCCTCACATTTAAAAGAGAATATTTATTAAATTGATCCATCTTTACAGTATGTCTATGCAAAACTAATTAGTAACTGAGTTTAAGTAACATAATACAATTACTCATTTTTTTTACTTCTCTTTATTTTTCTGTTTGGCTGTAGCCTCATTATTTTTACTTACATGATTTCTATATAAACTATATAGTTATCATTAATTTTATCCAAGGAAATAATTCTGCCACTTGTCTTTCAACAATGTATTTAAATGTTAAAATAGTTGAGTTCTATTTGTTTGTTTTTTTTCCAAAAGACCCTGTCTGGAATCCAGAGACCTCAGACTGCCATTTAGATTATATTGCTCTTTGAGTCTATAACATGGAAATTCAGCTGTGGGTTTTTAATGTTATCATTTTAGGACATACAATCATATATTTCCTGCATACATCTACTCTCACATGACTATCTTGCTTTTATGTTTTTTTTATTTTCTTTAGACTTCACTGGAACACATGCTTCTTTAGCTCCGTTAATTTCTTTAAAAAGGTAAGAGATTTATTATGAGATTTATAACTGAGCAAACTTTGTTTTAAAAGCCATAATTCATCTTGAATGTATCATGAGAGTGTGAAAGGCAGCTTTATGTGTATCCCCATCTTCATGGTCCAAAAATCATGACTCATCTTTGTTTTTGTTCAATAATCTTAAATTTTACATGCTTTCTGTATTGTCACTGTTCACCTGGATACTCCTATGATTAATTATAAAAATAACAAAACGTGGGAGAAAAACAAGTTTTGAGAGCCTCAGGCCACTTCCTGGAAATAAGAGGCAAAACTAATTTGCTGTTGAATGAGTAAGTATTTAAACAGATAAAAATAAATTAGCAAATGGCATTAAATCCTGCTGTTTTCTTACTAAGGGACAAAAGATAAATTTTAAAAAATAGTAACACTTTTATACAACACTAGAGGCCCGGTGCATGAAATTCATGCACAGGGGAGGAGTGTGCCCCTCAGCCCAGCCTGCACACTCTCTAATCTGGGACATCCCTCTCACAATCCAGGACTGCTAGCTCCCAACTGCTTACTTGCCTGCCTGCCTGATTACCCCTAACCACTCCCCTGCCAGCCAGATTGACACCTCATTGCTCCCCTGCCTGCCTGGTTACCCCAACTGCCCTTTTCTGCTGTCCTGGTCACCCTTAACTGCCCTCCCCTGCAGCCTGGTCACCACTAACTGCCCTCCCCTGTAGCCTGATTGGCCCCAACTTCCCAACCTTTCAGGCCCAGTCACCTCTAACTGCCCTTCCCTGAAGGCCTGGTCATCCCTGATTGCCCTCCTCTACCAGCCTGGTCACCCCAACTGCCCTCCCCTGATGGCCCGGTTGCCCACAACAGCCTTTCCTTGCTGGCCTGATCACCTACAACTGCCCTCCCCTCCTGGCCATCCTGTGATGGCCATCTTGTGTCCACATGGGGTGGCCATCTTGTGTGTTGGAGTGATGGTAAATTTGCATATTACCTCTTTATTAGATAGGATGCTATTTACATATATATATATATATATATATATATATATATATATATATTAATTCTGTGCATACTGAGAGGGTCCAAATGATAAGACTACAATTCAATGACCAGTGTAATGATAAAATCATATGTGTGTGTGCATGCCTGTGTGCATGTGTATGTTTGTGTATGTGTGTGTGTGTGTGTGTTAAAAAATCAGAGAATTACAAGGCTAGTGTTATTGGCCCTAACAATTTATCCACATTGTATAGGACCATGGGCATACAATACTGAACAAAATGGAGCTTCTTTCAGATAAGACAGAGTTCAAATAACTGTTTTTAATTTTTCATCATTTAAATAAATAATTATATAAAATGCTTAGAAATGAAAATCAAGACTCTCATAACAAGACTCAAACTAACCCAGTGGGTCTCTCTGAGAGAGTTTTTCAGTGATATAAAGCATAATTAAGTTTCAAAAGTACAAAAGGGACTATAGAATCAAGAAACTATGAAAGGTCCAAGGATAAAAAGAATGACAAACACTGCACTGAGAGTCGGGAGATGTAGCTGAAAGAAAAGTAGGGCCAGATGCTAACATTGATGTCTATTTCAAGGATGGCAATTTGTTTGAAGAGCAATAAATTACATTCTTTTATTTTGAGTAGAGCAAAAGATATTTGTTATATACACAATGTAAAGTACTTTTGATTTTATTTATATCTACTTTATTGCAGTAATATTTTAATTGATACAGTCTCTATCCTTTCTTATATTTATTGAAGGTATACTCTTTTATGAACTAACTTGCATGTGTTTGAGAAAACTGAAATTTCATTAGTCAGCTGTTAGGATGGGATTACAGAACCAAAAATTTTCTTAGTCCTTTACTACTACTGCTATTATATATTTTCTCGACATGAATGCAGCTGAAAATTATGATAAAGGGAAACGGAAGTATGGAAACCTCCTGAAATAATTAGTGACAACTACCACAGACTTTAGGATTCCAAAGTAAAATGACTTCCAATCTAGAATTGTATATCAAACTTTAGCCATTCATTATTGTAAATGTTTTTTGTAAATAAATTCAAGGGCACATTAATTATAGCTCTCAAGAACCTTTTTCTAAGAAAGCTGTAAGAAAATATTCTTCACCAAATTAAAAAAAAGAGAGAGAGAGAGAAGAAAACTGGGATTTGTGGACAAAGAATACAACTGGTCTAAAATAGAAGAAACATAAAACTAGTAAATTATTTAGTGTGTGTGTTTTTTTCCCTCTAAGGAGAAAAGTGTTCCAATTTTACAACTTAATGAACATTTTAGATTAAGAATATTTATATGCAAGGAAAGATCTAAAAATACAAGTAAATTATTAATTATGAGTAAAATAATATACAATTTAGGATTTAGAAATATAATTATAAATGACAGTATGAACTATATCTATAATAATAATAATAATAATAATAATAATAACAACAACAACAACAATAACCCTGACTATTGTTTCAAATTAACTTTCTAGTATGGAGATATTGGAAGGGTAGAAAATATACCATATCTGTGGTGGCTTATGGAAGTGATACTATAATATACCTGCATTTTCTTCTATAAGGTTTAGGCATTTGATAGCATTAAAAAAGTGAAGAATCAAGTGATACCATAATAATTCCATTAAATAAATAAAAGTAAGTAGCATAAGAAAAATACAATAAAAACTTTTGGAGCTAGTGATTCATGGATTTAAATGTTATGTGGAAGAAACTATTTCTGTAATAAGCCTTATAATAACTTTTGATTATTTAAATAGTAAGCACTTAAGACTTTGATTTTCAAATTTAAATAAAAAAGAAGACATTTAATATGTTAGTTCTTCATATGTTCAGTAGGTGTAGGAAACTATTACCTCTACATATTTATAAAATAAGAAATGAAGAAAACTAATAGAAAAATCAAATGGAAATAAAGAAAAAGAAATCTCAGGCATTGAGTGTCTTATTTAATTGGTTCTATGTTATTTAAATAAAGTATTAATTATGAAAAGTGAATTAAAATGAAAGTCACTGGGTTGTTTCTCAAGCTAGCAGAGATTTATGGCTTGATAATTTAATGTATTTAGGAACATACATATACATATGCATATATATATATATATATATACTCTATTTCTATTGATTTTGAATACATAGTAATAGAAATTAGCTGCTAAAATGCTTATTGAAAATGTGTTTCTCTATTGCTTTGCACTAATTACCTTCATAACATTAGGTGGGAATTAGTTTGATTAGTTTGATGAAATGTTCTGATTGAGACACCTCAGGTATAAATCAAAATTGACTTAATTTAATTTCCATTCTGTGATTTGATTAGAATCATTGCCTCTAAACCTATGCAAATGGGCTAGAATTGATGATGTTTTCTTTTTTTATTACTTGAATTTCATTTTTGAAAAACCTAATCACTAAAAAGTATTAAGTGACATTTAAAGAGCATAATTTTCATATACCTGACTTAACTCTATGATTCATTGGAAGAATATTTTCTAATGCAGTAATTTTTTTTTAAGTTTGAAATTTTAGAACATCTGGGTACCCAGTGTTCTAAAAATCAGTAATTTCTTTTTATTTTATAAGAAGACTGTAGCTTTCAATGCAAAATATTAAAATATTCTTACCCCCAAGGAATGTAAAATTGAAAATGATCACTATGAGAAAATATTCATATAACCATTGGGTTTTTTAGGAAAATTTCTCCTTAAGCCATAGGATAACATGTTTATGGATACTAACATTAATTAGAAGTTTCTGACAAAAATCTATCTATATTAGTTTTCTGTGGCTGCTATAACAATAATCACAAACATGGTGGCTTAAAACAAAACAAATTTGCTTTCTCATAGTTCTGGAATTTGGAATCTGAAGTCAATATTACCTCTGGGTGGACATAGACATGTCAGCGTTTTCTTGCTTCCTTCAGAGTCTATGTGGGAGAATCCTTCCTTCCCCATTCCAGCTCTCCTGTTGTCTCCTGGAATTCCTTGACTTGTGGTTCATCACTCTAATCACCAAGGTCAGTATCTTTAAGCCTATCCATTGCTCCATCTTCACATTAATTTCTCTGAGTGCAAAGTCTTTCTCAGCTGCTATCTTACGTAGATACGTATGATATAGTGCCCACCAGGATAATCCAGGTCAACCTCTCCATCTCAAGATCCTTAACTTAATCATATTTCCAAAGACCCACTGTTGGGCCATATAAATTAACAGTTAAAACTGCACAATACTATCGGAATACTGATATATAGTAATTTGTTTTGACCAAAACAGTGCTAAGCTACAAAAGGTTTAGAAGACCACAGGCCTTTGCCCAGTAGTGCAGGGTGTTCACACCATGCTTCTAATTTATGAAGATTATTCATAAAATTATATGTATAGCACAGCAATTATGACTAAACTACCTATTGAAGTATTTGCCACCTATAAGTCACATTACTTAGTCTGACTTAAGTGAGCAAATAACAAAGGTTATCAAATATGGTCCCTTCCTTTTAGAAGTGTCCAAACTAATAGGTAAAATATTAAAATTTAAATACAAAAATAATTGAGAAGTGCAAAAGTTCAGATCAAAAGTGCTATGGAAATGTAAAAAAATGCTGATGGATGTAGGAAGTATTCTCAATAGAGAAAGCATTCCAACTTGTTTTTGAAATCTATAGTCAAAGTTGGACAATGTTGCTGTAGGACAAGTAGTTTTGTGAACAAGTAGTAAAATAAAATTGTATATAAAATTGAAATTTAATTTAAAAATATCTTAAAAATAAAATAATTTCCATCTATGCAAAACAAAAATATAAGCAAATGTTACAAGTTTAGGTTCAATATACACTTAAGAAATCACATTATGTATTCATAGATAACTCAATATAAATTCAGGGTTTTTATAGAGGGCCTGAAATTATTCCCAAACTTTTGAAGAAGGTACCATGGAAGATCAACATTAAATTAACTCATAAGCCGAAGCTGCTTTGGCTCAGTGGATAGAGCGTCGGCCTACGGACTGAAAGGTCCCTTGTTCGATTCCAGTCAAGGGCATGTATCCTGGTTTCGGACACATCCCCAGTAGGGGGCCTGCAGGAGGCGGCTGATCGATGTCTCTCTCTCATTGATGTTTCTAACTCTCTATTCCTCTCCCTTCCTCTCTGTAAAAAAATCAATAAAATATATTTAAAAAAAATTAACTCATAAAATATCTATTGATTTCATATGCAAAGAAAGCATGATTGGCATATTAGCATGTGGAGCAGGAAAAGAAAACTCTTTGAAAACATTTCTGATTTAAGGAAAACAATACATTATTTTTTACTATAATTTTATTGTTTTCACAGTAGTTTATATAATTTAACTCAAATATTTTTAATTTAAATTCTTTATGGTTTAAAGTATTACAAGTGTCTCTTTTTCCTCCTATGAACCTCTCCCCGGCCACTTCCACCCCCCAGCACATGCCATCATTCCCCTGCTGTCTATGTCCATGGACTATGCTTACATGCATACATACAAGTCCTTTGATTTCTTATAGCCTCTCCCTGCCTGCCCTCTCAGGTTAGATGGTCTCTTCAATGCTTCTGTGTTTTTGGATCTATTTTTGTTCACCAGTTTATGTTGTTCATGACATTCCACAAATGAGTGAGATCATACAATATTTATCTTTCTCCAACTGGCTTATTTCACTTAGCATAATGCCCTCCAGGTCCATCCAAGCTGTTGCAAATGGTATGAGTTCCTTTTTTTTTTTTTTCAGTAGCATACAATTTCATTGTGTAGATGTACTACTGTTTTTAATCTGCTTATCTGCTGATGGGCACTTAGGCTGTTTCCAAATCTTAGCTATTGTAAATTGTGCTGCTATGAACATAGGCGTGAATATGTCCTTTTTGATGGGTGTTTCTGATTTCTTGGGATCTATTCCTAAAATTGGGATTACTGGACCACATGGGAGTTCCATTTTTTTTTTTTTTTTTTGAGGAAACTGCATACTGTTCTCCACAGTGGCTGCGCCAGTCTGCATTCCCACCAGCAGTGCACAAGGGTTCCTTTATCTTCACTCTCCAGCACTTGTCCTTTGTTGATTTGATGATAACCATTCTGACAGGTGTGTGATGGCACCTCATTGTCATTTTGATTTGCATCTCTTGGATAATTAGTGACTTTGAT
This sequence comes from Lasiurus borealis, assembly GCA_004026805.1. Lineage (NCBI taxonomy): Eukaryota > Metazoa > Chordata > Mammalia > Chiroptera > Vespertilionidae > Lasiurus > Lasiurus borealis. The sequence goes on from PVJN01003254.1 coordinate 20,137, forward strand.
CATGTTTTTATATGTCTCCTGGCCTACTGTAAGTCCTCTTCTCAAAGTATCTATTTAGGTCCTTTGTTTATTTTTTTCATTGGATTCTTTATCTTCCCTTTGTTAAGTTATATGAGTTCCTATAAATTTCGGAGATTAAACTCTTACCAGAAATAACATTGGCAAATATGTTCTCCCATATAGTGGTCTCTCTTGCTGTTTTGTTCATGGTTTCTTTTGCTGTGCAGAAGCTTTTTATTCTGAAGTAGTCCCATTTGTTTATTTTCTCCTTAGTTTCCATTGACCTAGGTGCTATATACACAAATATATTGCTATAAAATATATCTGATATTTTGCTGCTTCTGAATCCTTTAAAAATTTTTATGGTTTCCTGTCTTACATTTAAGTCCTTCCTCCATTTTGAGTTTATTTTTGTGTGTGGTGTCAGTTGGTGGTCTAGTTTCATTTTGGTTTTGTTTTTGCATGTATCTATCCAATTTTCCAAGCACAATTTATTGAAGGGACTGTCTTAACTCCATTGTAAGCTTTTGCCTCCTTTGTGAAATATTACTTGAGCACAAAGGCTTGGGTCAGTTTCTGGGTTCTCTGTTCTATTCGACTGGTCTATATGTCTGTTCTTGTGCCAGTACCAGATAATTTTGAGAACAGTGGCTTTTTAATATAGCTTGATATCTGGTATTGTGATTACTCCTACTTTGTTCTCCTTTCTCAGGATTTATGCTGCTATTTGAGATGTTTTTTTGTTTGTTTGTTTTTATTATAGATGAATTTTGGGAAAGTTTATTCTAGGATTTGAAGTATGTCATTGGTCTTTTTATGGGGATTGCATTTAATTGATAGATCACGTTGAGTAGTATGAACATTTTATTGATGTGATTCCACCAATCCATGAAAAAGATATCTTATTCCATTTATTTGTGTCTTCCTCTATCTCTTATTTCAGCAACCTGTAGTTTTCTGAGTTCAGGTCTTTTACCTCATCAGTTAAGTTTATTGCTGGGTATCTTAATTTTTTGGTGCAATGGTAAATGGGATTATTTTTCCCTTTCTATGAATCCATTATTGGTGTACAAAAAAGTGATGGATTTCTGGGTGTTAATTTTGTATACTGCTACATTGCTGAATTTGTTTATTAAGTCTAGTACTATTTTTTGTTTTTGTTTGTTTTGTTGTTAAGAAATTAGAACATCACCTTGCAGTATTTTATTTATTTATTTATTTATTTATTTATAATATATTTTATTGATTTTTTTTACTGAGAGGAAGGAAGAGGGATAGAGAGTTAGAAACATCAATGAGAGAGAGACATCGATCAACTGCCTCCTGCACAACCCCCACCAGGGATGTGCCCGCAATCAAGAAACATGCCCCTGACCGAAATCAAACCCAGGACCTTTCAGTCCACAGGCTGACACTCTATCTACTGAGCGAAACCAGTTTTGGCTCTCGTAGTGTTTTGATGAAGTTTTTGTTTTTTTTTATGTACAATATCATGTCATCTGCAAATAATGACAGTTTTAATTCTTCTTTTCCAATTAGGATGCCTTTTATTTCTTCTTCTTTTCTGATCACTATGGCTAGCATTTCTAGTACTATGTAGAACATGAGAGGTGAGAGTGGGCATCCTTATTTTGTTCTTGTTCTTAGGAGAAATGAATTTAGTTTTAGCCCATTGAGTATGATGTTTGCTGTAGGTTTGTCAAATAAGGTATTCATTATGTTGAGGTATGATCCCTCTATTCCCATTTTGCTGAGGGTTTTTATCAAGAAAGGGTGTTAGATTTGTCAAATGTTTTTTTTTGCATCAATTGATATGATTATGTGATTTTTGTCTCTCAATTTGCTTATGTGATGTATCATGTTTATTGATTTGGGGATATTATACCATCCTTATATCTCCAGAATAAAGCCCACTTGGTCATGCTGTATGATTTTTCTATTGTAATGCTGGATCCAACTTGATAGAATTTTGTGGAGAAGTTTTAGCATCTCTGTTGACAAGGGATATTGACCTGTAGTTCTCTTTCTCTGTAGCATCTTTATCTCATTTTGGCATTAGGGTAATGCTGGCTTCATAGAAAGAGCTTAGAAGTGTGCCTTCCTCTTGAATTTTTTGGAATAATTTGAAGAGGATATGTTTTATTTCTTCTTCGAATGTTTGTTAAAATTCCCATGTGAAGCCATCTTGACCAGAGGTTTTGTTTCAAACTTCAAGCAAACAAAACCCCTGCTTCAATTTCATTGGTAGTTATCAGCCTATTGAAGTATTTTTATTATTCCTGATTGAATATTGAAAGATTTTATTTTTCTAGGAATATGTCCATTCTGCCTAGGTTGTTTGGTTTGTTGGAGTATCGTTGTTCATAGTATTTCTTTTTTTTATAATCCTTTGTATGTCTTTGGGATCAGTGGTTACTTCACCTCTTTCATTTCTGATTTTGTTTGAGTCCTCTCTTTGTGTTTCTTGGTGAGCCTGGCTAGAAGTGCATCAATATTGTTTATCCTTACAAAGAACCAGCTCTTGGTTTTGTTTGTTTGTATTTTTTTTTAGTCTCTCTCTGTCATTTATTTATGCTCTGATCTTTATTATTTCATTCCTTTTACTTCTCTGGGCTTTTCTTGTTGCTTCCTTTTAATTCTTTAAGTTGTAGGGTTAGGTAATTTATTACCATTTTTTATTGTTTTTTGAGGTAGGCCTGTAGAATTGTGAAGTTCCCTCTTAGGTCTGCTTTCACTGTATCCTATAGATTTTGAATTGTTATATTTTCAATGCCATTTTTTTCCAGGATGCTTTTTATTTCTTCTTAGATCTCTTTGGTGACCCAGTCATTGTTTAGTAGCATGCTATTTAGCCTCCGAGAGTTTGATTTTTTTTCATTGTTTTTATTGTAGTTAATTTATAATGTTATGTCACCATGATCTGAGAAGATGCTTGATATGATTTCTATCTTCTTGAATTTGAAGGGACTTTGCCTGTGTTCTAATATGTGGTCTAACTTTGAAAATTTTCCATGTGCACATGAGAAGAATATATGTTCTGTAGCTTTGGGGTGAAATATTCTGAAGATGTCAATTAATTCCATCTTATCTATTGAGTCCTTTCGGATTGCTGTTTCTTTGCTGATATTTTTATTTAGATGATTTATCCAATGGTTTCAATAGGGTACTAAGTTCCCTGTGATGATTATATTGCTGTAACTCTCTCCCTTGATATTTTCCCAAAGTTTTTGTTTGTTTGTTTTGTTTGTTTGTTTGTTTGTTTTACATATTTGGGTGCTCCTGCATTGGGTCTAGAGTCATATACTTTTTTTTTAATTGCTCCCTTAACATTACAAAGTGTACTTATTATCTCTTGTTATGGCCTTAACTTTGAAGTCTATTTTGTCAGATATATAAATATTGCTATTTCAACTTTTTGATTCATTTTCATTTGCCTGAAACACATGTTTTCATCCCTTCACTGTCAGTCTGTATGAGTCCTTTGTTCTGAGGTAGACTGAAAATATATGGGTCATCTTTTCTTATTCATTCAGGTACTCTATGTCCTTTGATTGGAACATTTAATCCATTTATGTTTAAGGCTATTTTAGATAGGTACTTGTCATAATTTTTATTCCTTATGCCTGCGTTCCTTCTTCCCTTTCCTATTTCTTCTTTTTAGAGCAGTCCCTTTAGCATTTCTTGCATTGCTGACTTGGTAGTGATAAACTCCCTTACCTTTTTTTTTTGTCTGTGAATCTCTTTATTTCACCTTCAATTTTGAATGATATCTTTGCCTGGTATAGTATTCTTGGTTCAGTCGCTTGCTTCGCATCACTTTGTGTATTTCATTCCATTCCCTTCTTGCCTGATGATGTCTTTCAGTTGGTAGTCTAATGGGAGATCCATTGTAGATAAATTTCTCTGTCTCTGGCAGCCTTTGAGATTCTTATTTTGTCATTGATGTTTGCAATTTTAATTATGATGTGCCTTGGTGACTGTTTTTGGATTCATCTTATTTGTTACTGTGCTTCTTGGACTCGTGCTACTGTTTTCTTCCCCAAACTATGGAAGTTTTGTCATTATTTATTCCAACAGATTTTCTATTTCTTACTTGGCTTCCTCTACTTCTGGCACCACATTATGAGCATACTATTTTGTTTCATGTTGTTCCAAAGCTACCTTAGGCTCTCCTCTGCTTTTTAAGTGATTTTTCCCCCCCAGGTGCTGCTCTGCTTGGGTGTTTTATCTGCTTTCCCTTCTTACCCTCTGATGAGGTCCTCAGCTTCTTCTAGTCTACTGTTGAAACATTCTAGTGTGTTATTTATTGCAGCTATGTCTTTCTTCATTTCTTATTGATTCTTACATGTGTTGAATTTGTCTTCCATCCTTTTCTGTGTCCTTAGAGCCATTGCTCTGAATTCTTTCTCTGACAAATTGATTGCCTTCATTTCATTTATTTTCTTTCTTGGTGATTACTCCTTTTCTTTCATATTGTTTTCTCATTATCTCCCTATTTTTGCTGTTTCTTTGTGATAGTTTCTATGTATTAGTACAAACTTCTATGTTACCCAGATTTTTTCAGTTTGTCTTATATAATAGATGTTTGTGGGGTAAACAGTGGTACAATCTCTCAGATCTTCTGACCTGGGTATTCTGGGGATGCCCACTACTTGGTATATTTGGCTTCTCTTGATATAGTGGGTCTTGAGTGTTATTGTCTTGTTCATTGATAGAGTATCCTCTCAGTGTGTCTGGTTATGTGGCTCGCTCTCTACCATATTGACCAAATAGCACAAAATACAACTCGACAAGACACAACACAAAGGGAGAAAATCATGACATTGATAATGCCAATAAAACTGACCACCAGAGTAAAGAGAATCTGGAAAGAGAAAAGAAAGAAAAAATAATGTTATGAAAAGAAAAAAATTTAAGAGATAAAGGAAGAAGAAGAAAAAAAGAAAAAGAAAGCAATATATATATATGGAGAAAACACCACAAAGCAACCATATAAACCAAAAAAATTAAATAAAAATCACCCATAAAAACGGGGGTGAGCAGAATCTGTAGAGGCAGAGCTTATATACAGAAAGCAAAGTTAAGGAATTGGATAAATAGGGAAGGAACCATGGTTCACTATAGAAGAGGGAGAGAGAGAATGAATAAGAAGAAAATAAAAATAAATAAAAAATAATTTTTCCTTAATTTTTCTATGTGTTCATATATTAAAAAAAAACAAGAATAGAGGAGAGAGCAGATTATCTTGAGTTTTTGAATGAAACTAATTAAACCATTAGGAGAAAGGGAGAGCAAGAAATAAGAGGAAAAACGTGAGCATAACAAAAATGACTAGCAAAGAAAGATAAAAGAGAATGGAGCATGAACTTGGATCGGGGAGAAGAAATGAGTAAGCCAACAGAGACTACAATAATAATAACATGTCAATAAAGCAGATAAAATAAGATCAATTTTTAACAAGGAGTAAAAATAATGGAAAGAGGAAATCTAAAGCAGGCACAGGAGAAGGGAAAACAGGATGCAAAAGGGAGAAGTGAGGAAGAAAAGGGTGGGAAAAAAGAAAAAGATAAAATAAAAATAAAAATAAGTAGAGGATAAAAAAGAATAATATAAAAAATAAAAGAGGTAAAAACGATAAAGAAAAAAATTAAAAAATGAAGTGTCCTCTGAAACACTTTGAGAGACTTTGTTTCCTCTGCAAAGGAGTAGGCTGGCTATCCTGCACTAGGTGCCTTGTGACTGCTGGGAGAGGCTGGCTCTTCAGGAGAAAAATGGCTGCTTAGGGTTGGAAGGTCCCGGATGTCTCAGTGCTGGATTCCTGGTCACCTCTTCCTGTCCTGCTCCCCTCCACATCCTCCATAAATCTGCACCTCAGTCTCAGGTGAGTGTTTGTAATTGAAAGGTGCATTGAACCTCATTTAGTGAATAAAAGCAACGGTAAAACAGAGGCAAAACAACCATGTGACTACAAGTTTCTCTCCTCCCTGCCCACCCTTCTGCCCACCATAGATCAGCTCAGACACCTCTTCAGGCTCCTTTCTGGGTGCAGCCTCTCACAGCTATGGACTTAGATCTAGATTCCCCATCTACCAGCAGCCCTGTGGACTTTTTTTCCACCGTCAGATGTTATACCTGTCTCTAAGGGATACATAATTGGTGCAGTGTCTTCCTTCTGACCCTCTCAGCCTGGTGGTTGCTCATAACTCTCCAGCCTCAATCCCCAATCCTACCATTCTCCAGGTATCCTCTGCCCTTTCTGGCTGTGAATTGTCTCACCAGCTGTGTCTGTTTGACCAATTCTGGATGTTATTAGATTTAGTTGCTCCTTCTATCTGCCCAGAACAAGGTGTAGGGTACTTCTGTCTATTCAGCTGCCACTTTTTTCAATAACTCAAATATTTTTAAAGAAAATTGGTCATGGTGTTTCAAAGTGAATTTTTCAGTAAGATAGTTCACTTGTTTGTAAATTCATAACCCTGGTATCTAAAGAAAATATACATGTAATAAAAATTAATAATAGTCCCAATTTTAAGAGAGAAGAGTCTATCATGTGCCTTACTCTGATTTTATGTAATCAGGTTTTAAACAACACAGCAATGAAAACAATAGGACTAGCAAATAAGAGATGATCTTAGACAATCTTTATACCCAACTTTATATATGGGGCAGAAAAATGTCACTCACATGGATAATATGATGTGCCAGGGTAATGAATTCATTAGAATGCCTTATTTGGGTTTTACAACCTTCAACACTTAGACTTTAACTTCTGCACATCCCATTAAATTCTTCTGCTTTGCTTTAAATAAGATCAACAACAATAGATTAGTATTTCATTACAAACTAGTATAATGTTATGTGAAGGACTGAGAATCCAAATATTTAAATAAACTCACAGACCCTGTCCTTAAAAATCTCAGAGGCTGAGGGGAGAGAAATTATTTTCAAGTGTATGTTAGTATTATAAAAGGAATGAAAAAATAGGGACATATATAAGATATAGCAGAGCAGAGTAGAATGAATTCTATATAAAGAGTTATACAAATGTGTTTGTTTTTTTACCAAAGAGCATATCAATCTTCATCCTATCTAATAAAAGAATAATATGCAAATTTATGTACCTCTGTTACACCCTCAACCACACCCACCAGCCAATCAGAGCAGTATGCAAATTAACCTAACCAAAATGGCTACAGACCCAGAAAGAACAGGAGGGAGGCTTGGGTTGCCCCTAGCAATGGAGAAAGCCAAGCGCCCAGGCCTCTGCTTAAGGCAACAAAGTGTCAATGGCTGTGCAGCAAAAGGCTTGACTCTACTCCAGGCTACCAAGTTTCAATTGTAGAAGATAAATAAAAACAGATACCAGGGCCTCCACTTGGTTTTCCAGGGGCATGGCCAGCATGCAAACCACCACAGACCCCTCACTCAGGCCACCTTACACCCCAAGGGAACACCCATCCTGATCTAGGACACCCTTCAGAGAAAACCAGCTGGCCCCCACCTGAGCAGCAGGCCTCTATCCTACCTAATAAAAGAATAATATTCAGATTGACCATCATACCAAAACACAAGATGACTGCCCCCATGTGGTCAAAGATCCTGTCCCCGTGTGGACATAAGATGGCCAGCAGGGGAGGGCAGTTGGGAGGGACCAGGCCTGCAAGGAAGGGCAGTTGGGAGTGATTAAGCCTGCAGGGGAGGGCAGTTGGGGGTGATTAAGCCTGCAGGGGAGGGCAATTAAGACTTACCAAGTTGGCAGAGGAGGAAAGTTGGTGGTGACCGGGCCTGCAGGGGAAGGCAGTTAGGAATGACCAGGCCCAGAGGGGATGGCAGTTAGGGGCAAACAGGCTGGCAGTGGAGCATTTAGGCATAAATCAGCCCTGCAGTTGAGTGGTTAGGAGGATCAGTCTTTCAGTTTCTTAGGTTTTTATACATATACTAGAGGCCCAGTGCTCAAAATGCATTCAAGGGCATGGGGGGTCCCTCACCCTGGCCTGCACTCCTCTTTCAATCCAGGACCCCTTGGGGGCTGTCCAACTATGGGATCGGTCCTAAACTGGTAGTCGGACATCCCTCTCACAATCTGACACCACTGACTCCTAACTGCTCTCTTGAATGTCTTCCTGATTTCCTCTAACTTCTTCCTGTCTGCCTGATTGTCCCTTACCACCTCCCGCCACTGTGCCTTCATCTAGAAGGACATCTGGAATGATGTCTGGAAGGTCATTCAGCTGTCTGGTCTAATTAATATAGTAGACTTTAATTATTATAGATAAATTTACTATTTTAACATATATTTTTTGCAGTAATGTAATTACCACACAAATCTTTCTTTTAATCATTTCCCTTTCAATGTGCACAAATCCATGCACCAGGCCACTAGTTTGATATATAAGTACAAAAGTAATCATAATAGTTACGATAGCTTAAGTCTATTACACAGAAAAGCTAGGAAGAGTAGAGGGAAAATGTACACTTATTAAGCTTTTTGGTAAGTGCTTAACATTCAATTAGGAATACAATGTATTCAAAGGTAAACACTTTTACATTACTTAGACATTAAGTAAAACTACAAAACCAAATAAGTATTTCACAAATATTTTACATGGATTCTGTACAGTCATAGAGTGGGGACTTGATCTACATAAGAATTTCAAAATATTTCAAGTGCCTAAAAATCATGATGGTGGGTGCTTGAGGAGTGAGCAGATTACATCTCCAATGAAATGTGTGCTGGGCATGGAGTCAGAAGTTTTTATTATATTTCTAGCTCTGCCACCTGACAGATAGGTGGTCTGGAGCCTCTACATCTACATTTGAAATCATGTGAATGTTTTTCTCCATGTAACTGAGATTTTAAAGGTTGACATTTATTGAAAAGATTTAGCAAAAGGCCTATTACACAATGGGTCTTTTAATAACAGTACACTGACTTAAATTATAGGTAATCTCTATTATGTCTATATGTTTGTCATTCCCATTAAGTAGAAAGACATATCTTTTATATTTTGATATATATTTTAAATAATATTTACTCACTACTGGGTGATGCACATGCATGTGCTAATGTGTGTAAATATTTTGTCATTATATTTATTATATTAGGCTGTAAAAGAAGTTAATTGAATTTTACAATGAAGTACCATATATTAGGACTTGGACACGCTTAGTGCTTATGGTGTGAAAAATGTATCGATAATCCTTTTTATATGATTATTAACTCATTGGAATTAGATGCAAGAAAATATTATAGTCCCTTTTCTTATTGGGCTTTTGTTTTCTCCACAATGTAGGAAGAATTAACAGAAAGTGTCAGGTTTGGGAAAACAAAACACAATTAATTTGCGTCTAGATGTGTTTCCTGTTTTCTCCTTTCATGGCCGAAGGTTTCACACAGTCTTGACAGATGCAGTTGCTTGCCTGTGGTTAATGTTATAATGGATTTCTCTGCTAAACAAATTTCCCCGTCAAACAGATACAATATCACTGGAAAATTAATTTATTTGTTATATTACAAATGAGGATTTAGAAAATCCTACATATTTGCCTGAGATGGTTTTAGTTTCTTTCCTTTTTAGGAAACCTCAGTATTTCTGTCTTTAACGCCTTGCCTTTTCATCTATGTCATCATTTCTTGCTGCTTTCTTCTTTTATGATCAATCAGACTTACTAGAATTCTGGTGACTAATGTCTCTCCAAACAAGGTAGGTGCAAGCTGCAGCTGGATGCGAATGTGTTTTAAATTGATTTTTGAATCAGTTTGAGATGTGGTAAAACTCTTTACAACATTATGGAACTTCAAATTATCCATTAAATTTTCCTTAAAGTGTGCACGGATTTTAACAGGGAGTTCTCTGCTCTATAATCGATATACGTGGCATTCACTTCTAGAGTTTCCCGTGAAATCCTTGAGTATTGTGAGATGGTGGCTTCCCTATAACAGACAAAAACTTGTGCTTTAAATACTTGTCACAAATGAATAGCTCAGTTGCATTTTATTTGCCCCACGGGACTCACCAAGAAGCCAGGAAAATAATACCTATGAGGGAGTTCCCAAATTTTGGAAGGAGGAAAATGACTGAAAGCTGGAGATTATTTCCTGGGAATTTGTGTAGAAGTAGTGACTTTTATCACCAACTGCCCTTTGGGATGTAGATTGTCCTCGGTGCTCAAGAATAAAAAGGATTTGCAGCTACAGTCATTGGTAGAAAGGAACAGGTGGTCTGTCTAGTGAGGAGAAAGTGGCTTCCCCCCCAGGAATGATAGTTTTATCTGGGTATTGAGAAGTGAGTTCATTATTGAGGTCTAATCTTATACTGCCTCATAATTGTGCTGTGAAAGCAACTGGCCCTTTTGGGTGTGACAAATGAAACTACAAATTTAGGTGGAAGATCCTCGAGCTATTTAGTAAAAATAACAGACAGTGAAAAAAAACAAAATCTTACCTTGGTGATCTCATTGTAAGGTATACGTATGTCTAATCACTATGTTGTACACCTGAAAATAATGTACTAGTATATGCAAACCTTAGTTTTAGAAAAAGGTAGAAAAATAATGTTAACTAATTCAGTGAAAACTATGTTTAATAAACAAGACCAGGAAACTCATAGATATAGCACTCATTCATGTTGTCTCTAAAACCATATAACCCCAAACAGGTAACATGCCATGTTAATCCAACAATATGTTGGCTAAAACTATGTATTTCCTGTAAAACAAAACAAAACAAAACAAAAAAAAACAAGGAACTCCTTTTGTGGAGTGGGCAACATTTTTTCTCTCAATGGATTGACTGTTTATATCCATTGTGATGCAGGCACTATACAGTTCATTACAAATGATAGAGATTCAATTGATAAAAATCCAAATTAAATTTCTTAATTTAATAAAAGTTAAAATTGTTCTCTTGCCCAGCTGGTGTTGCTCAGTGGTTAAGCATTGACTTATGAACCAGGAAGTCACAGCTTGATTCCTAGATAGGGCATATGCCCAGCTTGCTAGCTCCATTCTCAGTAGGAGGCAGCCAATCAATGATTATATCTCATCGTTGATGTTCCTATCTCTCGCTCCCTCTCTCTTCCCTTGTGAAATCAATAAAAATATATTTTAGAAAACATTATTCTCAACATGCCCCTCAGATTGTGGGATTCAACAAAATTGTATTAAATTCCCTTGAACTCTTTGCTTGAAAACAAAAATATAGTTTGCCAGTCCACAGTTTCAGACATACATTCTTTCTCTTTATCTTGATACTAGAAGCCCAAGGCATGAAGGTTTGTGGAAGAATGGGCCTTCCTTTCTCTGACTGCCAGCTCTGTCCCTGGTACCGCCTCTTTCTGCTCCAGCCCTGCCTTCTCATGCTGCTCAGAGGCCAGTAGCAGCCCAGGGTGGTGTGGAAAGCCTGCATCATTGCCATGGCGATGACACAAGCATCCTGCCCCGCCCCCGGCCACTCAGTGCCTGCATATGCAAATGAGCACACCATCTTTGTTGGGTTAATTTGCATACTCCTGAGAGGCTGTTGGGTGTTGTAAAGGGTTGGTCCATTTGGATCTTTCTCTTCTATTAGTGTAGATCTAGGAAAGAAACATGGTTCTCTTTTGCATTTGACAACAACAGAGCACTTAGAATAGTCTCCCTAAAACTAACAGAAACTGCCAAAACCGGTTTGGCTCAGTGCATAGAGCATCAGCCTTTGGACTAAAAGGTCCCAGGTTCGATTCCGGTGAAAGGCATGTATCCTGGTTGCTTGCACATCCCCAGTAGGGGAGGTGCAGGAGGCGGCTGATTGAGGTCTCTCTATCATCGATGTTTCTAGTTCTCTATTCCTCTCCTTTCCTCTCTGTAAAAAAGAAATAAAACAAGAAAACTAACAGAAACTTTTCATTTGGTTTATTATTTGGCAGCTGGTATAGTTCCCATATATAAGAAAATAAATACTCTGATGCCCAAAGTGTGGAGGATGGAAATTGAGGTTGGTTCAAGTGTTAGTATGAAACTTGGAGCCTTTATGGTAGCAGGCAGTGGGTAAGGACATTTGATCATGGATATTAGATCAGCTTCCAGTTTGGAAACTCCTGAAGGAAGATAATGGAGCTACAAGGTATTACATGAAGGCAATATTTTTATTTATTTTTTTATATATTTTATTGATTTTTTTACAGAGAGGAAGGGAGAGAAATAGAAAGTCAGAAACATCGGTGAGAGAGAGACATCCATCAGCTGCCTCCTGTAGGCCCTCCACTGGGGATGTGCCTGCAAGCAAGGTACATGCCCCCAACCGGAATCGAACCTGGGACCTTTCAGTCCGCAAGCCGACGCTCTATCCACTGAGCCAAACCGGTCTGGGCTGAAGGCAATATTTTAACCCAGGGAAAATGGAAACTGGAAGACATTCCCTCGAACCAGAGTCCTGAGCATGATGCAACATTATAGGAAGAGCACCTTCGTTTCTTTGTCAGCAGGGAACTATTATTATTGCTATCATCACCTTCCTTTCTAAGGAGAAACTCAGAGAGAGAGAGGCTCAGATTTGAGAAAGAAACAAAAAGAAATGTTAATAACTCATAACATTGACTGGTGTGCACATGTGCTTTATTCAGTAATTCATAGATATCCCTCGTAATGGAATACCTTTTCACTGTTCTAGTATACTTAAGGGCTTAGAAAAGGAAAAAAAAAGTGACATAAAATCCTGCTTTCAATTTATTTTTGAATGCTAATACTGGTAAATGCAATGGCCATAAAGTTTGGGGGATCTCATTAGAAACATGGCCGGAATACTTAACTTCTGAATACAGCGGGAATGCTGGATCCATTAAGTGGTTAAAGGTATTTAAAATACATTGTGTATTCAGATTTTAGAGTTTCACTTTCCAACCTCAGCAAATGTTTTCTGTAATGAATTTTAATACTCTTATGTTTCTCCGCTGCTTTAATTGAGTTGTCTAGGGAGGTCATAATCTGTTTATAAATATGGAGCCTTTGTGCCTGTTCAGAACCACCAGTGCATGAGGAAAAGCAAAAACGAAAACACAATTTCATTTGTTAAGCATGCTTTTTTAATAACCCATGAATATTGAAAGAGAAATGTAATCTTATTTTAAAACAAATGAATAACTGCAATTAATTTTCCATTGTTTTAATTTGGCATTTCGATATTTTCTGTGATGTTATATTTAAAAATTTGACCTCTTAAAAGTGTTTTCAAATGTAATTCAGATGTTATCAGAAATTAAGAACACATGGTATTTTGGAAAGCTATAAAATTAGCCACATGAAAATTTCCAGATGTTTGAAGCTTATGTATGTAATATTATACATGCCCACATACACAGGGTTAGGCAAAAGTAAATTTACAGTTGTGAATCTGCAAAACAATTTATTCTTGTATTACCTATTAATTATTGAGTTATTTTCCATATGGTCACTCTAAACCTACTTTTGCTCAACCCTGCATGTATATGTGTGTGTGTGTCTGTGTGTAAAGACTTTTTTACACTACCTTTGTGTGTGTGTGTGTGTGTGTGTGTAACAAGAGGCTTATTTTTTATAAAGATTATGAATACTTCTTTTCATATTACAGACCTTGAAGTATCTACAAAGCTTCCATTGCCCCATCTCATATTCCTTTAAATGAACTTGCTTTCGTCATAAACATCTCATCTGCATATTACATTGCATACTTGTGATATATTTCTAGAATTGTTGCAAACCATTTTCCATTTCAACTGAGTGCCCTGTTCTCTGGGCACACCATCATCTCATTTCAGCTGTTTCAACTTTAATACACTCTACCCTGTCTCCATGGATTGATATCAGAGGTTGACATTTTTCCTGTTGTTGCAATGTCTTATTTGATGTCATTTGTAAGTATTTATAAAGTGCCTTCATTTTTAACTTTAAAACATTCATCAGCCCCTTATTTGCCAAGTTATGTGTGTCGCTCTCCCTTTTTCCATTCATTTGATAGGAAAGATAAAGCAATATATTATTCATTTCTGTAATATTTTTTAAAATCCTTAGGACATATGGTTACTATCAGGTTAGTCCTAGTTTATAAGCTAGAAATTATTTTTATGTGGCTTTTAGCATAAATATGGCGATTAGAAACTAGACTTGAGGTTTGGAAATGAAAATATTTTCTCTTTGCTTAATCTACTTTTCATTGGAGTGGACGCTTATTCCTAAGACTTGTTTCTCTGTTCTTGAAAAATAGGAAAAAATGTGTCAGTATATTTAAAATAGTAGAAAATAAGATATGCCTAAAAACCAAACCAACTAGATAAAAATGTTCTCACTTCATCTTTTGTTGAAATAACTACAATTTGAAGTTCTTTCCTCCAACATTATTTTAGAATAACAGAGCTGTATATTATTTTTTTTAAATATATTTTATTGATTTTTCACAGAGAGGAAGGGAGAGGGACAGAGAGTTAGAAACATTGATGAGAGAGAGACATCCATCAGCTGCCTCCTGCACAGCTTCTACTGGGGATGTGCCCCCAACCAAGGTACATGCCCTTGACTGGAATCTAACCTGGGACCCTTGAGTCCAAAGGCCAATGCTCTATCTACTGAACCAAACTGGTTTAGGCAGAGCTGTATATTATTGAATTAATTTTCCTTCCTTTATGCAATATAATGATCCTGACATAATATTTATATGTTCTGGAGAAATTAATCTTTTATTTTTTTAGTTTAGCTGTATTCTTGAAAGTATTACAGATGTCCCCTTTGTGTTTTTTCCTATTGACCCCCCTCTACTCCATTCCTGCTGGATAAATGTGTCTTAATTGTGATCTTTGTAAATTCATTTGCCTGGATGACCCAGAAATACAATATTTCAATGAACCTTTAACAAAATCAATAAATGGCTACCTAGAGAATAATCTATCAAAGCTATTATACTTTTAACTGTACATGGAAATTTTTTGCAAGAGTCGGATCCATTACATTATGATAGAATGCTCCATAAATGCATAGTAAATTAGATATTTCTATTTCATTTTAGTTATGACATTAATGGTTAACTTTATTCTTGTAGGCAATAGGAACATTCTATTAAGATTCAGAATACTGCATTTAAGATTATAAATTATATGTTTTAGCTTATTTATTTATTTAATTTATTTAGTACAGATTTTAACTACGAGCTTTTATTTCTACTCCCAGTAACTATAGTTTATCATTTCAATGGGAAATGAGATTTTAAACTACACTGATAATCATTTTAAAAGCTGAAATTTTAACCTTTACGTATTTATTAAATGTTTGTTTTTTTTATTGTTGTTGTTGTTTTTTGTTTGTTTGTTTACAGATGCCCTCCTGATAATCATGCATTGTTTTCTCACTTGCAGATTAAAATAAACTTAATAAAAAGCATGTTTGGATCTCTTTCATGAGGATAGCTATCCTCATATCAATTCAGGATCCCCAAATGCATCTGCTATTTAGTGATTTTCACATGCAATAAATGAAATTGACCCCTCATTTCTGAACAACAGATGAACATTAAGTTGTCTAGGGCCTTTGACCTTCAAAGTATAAAATGTAATATTTTAACTATAAAATGACTATATACCATCAGCCAGGTGGCCATGAATCCTTGGTAAAGGCATAAGTGTCTTGGGATTTTCTCTGACCATTGATGTTGCTAGAGTCACAGCCACATGGTCATCTGCCCGACATTTTGTAACCTTATATCATTCCTCTGCTTTTGATTTCAAAATCTTTAGTTTCACTTTATTAGAAAGTAATCAGAAATTATTCTCTGAGGTTTCCTAACTTTGGGAAATCTCATGAACTTTTGGTATCATAATGGTAGAAAAGTCAACAGACAAGATTCTGTAACTCTCAACACTACAATTGAAAGTTACCATGGATATACTCCTTGAGGTTATAATTCTTGACAGACTCATCCTTAAATTTGGCCCAAGAAACAGATGAATAAGTCATTGTTTTATTGTAACCTATTTAGTTATTCAGGCAAATTGTAAATGGTTATCATGAAGTGATAGTTCCCTTTTCTAAAATATATCAAGAAAAATATATTGGCAAATCTAGGGCATGCAATGCAAAGTCAGCTTTGGTGTGGCTGCAAATGCTGGGCGCAGATTAAAATTCTCTGATCCAACATTGTAAATGCATCATCTCAAGCTAGTCTCAAATTCTTGAAACTCAGCTGAGCCTGTCTGAACTAGTGTCTTGCATAACCTCACCTTTTCTTTGTGTAGAAAAATATGTGAATCTACTGTTAGCTTAATCTATATAGTTATATTTTAACTTATTAAAGTTACTTATTAATACTATTTACATTCTAGTTTATATTCAATTAAACTGTTATTCTTAAATTGAATGTTATATCTCCATGGACATTAAAAACCAGATCTAATCCTTACACTATTTGGGGCCTATGCAATATTATAAGACTTGTAGAGTCATCATTGAAACATAGTAACAAAGCCCTTACCTTTTTAAATGTCTTTTAGCATTATTTTAATATTTTATTACTGAGGTCACCATCAATTGCTTTTCTGCTTATTGCTACAAATAATGTTGGGTAATATTTATTATCTAGTACATATTGGTATTAATATGGGTCGTTGACTTATCACATTAAATAATATTTCTGGTTTTCTTAAGTGACCAACTTCAGACTGGGCTATTCTCCAAAACTGTCCATAATTCTTTAGAGTACTCAGAGTTTTCCAGAAATGAACTCCCTGAATAAAAGTTCAATGAACCTTGATGACATGTACATATTTTTGTGGAATAGGTATTAAAACTCTCAAGACACTTAAGCATCATTTGCTCCATGTAGCTACGCTGTTGTTGCGCATCTTAATGTAAGAATTGTCATGTAACATTTGAGTGGAATGGGATCATAAATAAGTAACGGGTGAGTCTCTTATATACCTTTAAGTTCAAAACATAAATGTCTTTGCCTGTCAATGCCCTCTTAGACCTCACGTGATTCCTTGAGAAAGCATTGTCCCTTTATTGACCTTGTTCCCGGCATCTTAGGCCTCTTTAATTTCTCCAGAGCACTAGGTAATGTTGCACACTTGAATCCTCAATTAATTTATCTGAAAGTGACTCCGACACCTCCAATAGTGCATGCAAACTTTACATTTACTGCTGAAATAAGTATGGTTTAGAGCAAATTCACTTCTTCTATCATAAATATTACCAAAATCAATGAGGTCACAAACAGAATAGAGTTAGTTAAGCTGTGAGAAACTGAAAATTGTGTACACATGCATTTATTTTGAAATATCGAGCAAACAATTTTTTTTAACTTACTTAAATACAGAGTTGAATTTTCTAAACCAAACAAAGTATGGAATCCTATAGAATAAAAGTCTAATATGCAAATTGACTGAATGGCAGAATGAGTGGTCAGCAGGGTGTAGGGCCAGCCAGGGTGGGTGCCAGCGGGCAGAGGGAGGGGATGGTGATCAGGGGGTGATGGGAAGGCAGACCCAGCCCCTCTCCTCCCACAGAGGGAGGCCATCAGTGACAGCAGTGATTGGCCACCAGTCACCTCCCACAGGGGACATCCCCCAAGGGATGTCAGTTGGACATCCCTCAAGAGCCCCCAGACTGCAAGAGGGCACAGGTTGGGCTAAGGGACCCCCCCCCAATTGTACAAATTTTCATGCACTGAGCCTCTAGTGGGTTCATAAAAGGATATTTGAAAATGTGAATATTAAACAGTCACACCAAAACATTAGATATATGAAGAAAATATGGCATGAACCAGGCCAGGAATAATTCCATCAGCCTTTCTAGCCACTTATAAGCAAATTCCTAGAAAAAAAAATTATCATGCACTTAAAATAGGATTGTAGAGTATAAGACAATTTTTGTCTATTTACTTCACTTTTAATTAGTAATTTGTTATTACTAATGAAGATAGAGTAAATATATGTCCATGTTTTTCAAATCATCAGAGTCGTGTTTTTATTTTAGGTATATACAATAACCATTTTATGCTACCAATTTGCCATCTCTGCAGGTAAGTTTAACTTAACTCTTAAAAATGATATGAGAAGCATCAGATACAACAGAAAGACGGATTCATCGCTGAGATAAATGCACTAAGAATGTAACTGTTTTGTTGGCTATAGTGGTAACAAAAAGATTTGCATCTCCGTTTTTCCACTTACTCACGTTTTCTGACACTCCATCTGAACCTTTATCTGGGATCATTTCCGTACCCTCTGAAATAATTCCATTTATACATAACAGTCTATTCAGTATGGAAATAATGCTATTCGGCAACTACCACAAGCACCTGTAATGAATAATGGCTTTCTGGGAACATTAGCAAATTTAAATGAATCAATTCATATTTTTGCACCTATTTACTGTGTTACCAGTGCATTTATATTCTCCAATACTGATTTATTCTTTTTAATGATAAATCAGAGCCAAACAGTTAGGAAGGATTAATCCCATTCCTCTCTCTTCTTGTGTATAAACACCTGAGCAAAATTCCTTAATCTTCTCTGCTTTTCTCTTTTCTCTTATCCTTATTGCCATGACATGTAGTGAGATTTCAATGTGTTAATATAACAAACTACTTCAAAAAATTCCTAGATATAATTAGTACTCTGTATTTCTTTTATATTGTTAAAATATTAGATTCTGATAATTGTGATTAGTAATGGAGCTAAAAATATGCTGCTGCTACTGATGGTAATAATAATAATAATAATAATAATAATAATAATGCAAATGTATGGAGCCCTTAGTATGTGCAAGTAATGATGTAACTTTGAAGGCATTAACTTATTTTTTTCCTTTTCAAACCCCCATGTTCTGTTACATTATTGTGTCTTTTTATACAAGTAAAAAAACTGAGATTCACAGAGGCGATTAAGTGAGTTTCCTAAGAAATGGAAGTGGTGAATGCCAAGTATGGCTTTGAAAACAGAAAGTCTGAGCTACTGAAATCTTGCCCTAACCACCCCACTGCACCTCTCTGCAGAATGTTAAATAATATACCAATGATTCAGTGAGGTGGAAATTTGGGGATGGATTCATTAAATAAACGCAACTGCTACCCAGGTTACAGCTGAAGGAATAAGGCTGCTTCTCTTCACAGAATAAAAAATGAGTTAGAGAAGGATATGCCAACATTACTGAAAAATCTTCGTTGGGTGGAGTAACTGAAGAATTTGTGTAACTACATTCCATAAGCCCAATGGAATTATGTTTCAGTCTCACACTCTTTTCTGTAGATTCATTCTTTTTTTCTCTTTGAGTTCTCTGGTTATTTTCTGCTTATACAATTTTCAGTAGAATCAAATTCTTGTCTGATACGACCTTTCTTCCGTTAGATGCATCTTAATTTATTTCACTACATTTTACAGTTCTAGAACTTCTATTTGTTTTCTATTGATTTCTGGGTTATTTTACTTTATTTTATTGTTTGAAGTAGTACAAGTAGTAGTACATATGTCTCATTTTACCCCCATTGACCTTCACCCAGCCTTCCTGACTCCACAGTGTCTTGTGTCCATTGGCCATGCTTATTTGCCATATAAATTCTTTGGTTGATCTCTTACCTCCTCCCACAACCCTCCCAGCCTTCCCACTGTAGTTTGACAGTCTGTTTGATACTTTTCTGCCCCTGTATCTATCAGTTTTGTTCATCAATTTACAATGTTCTTTATTATCCACAAATGAGTGAACTCATGTGGTATTTTTCTTTCCTGACTGCCTTATTTCACTTAGCATAATACTCTCCAGTTCCATTCAAGTTACTGCAAATGGTAAGAATTCCTTCCTTTTTTACAGCAGCTTAGTATTCCATTGTGTAGATGTGCCACAGTTTTATAATCCATTCACTTGCTGATGGGCATTTAGGCTGTTTCCAAACCTTAGCCATTATAAATTGTGCTGCTGTGAACATAGGGCTGCATAGATCCTTTCTGGTTGGTCTTTCTGTTTTATTGGTTTTTTGTTTTTTGATGAAATTTTCCAGTTTCCTAAGATTTTGAACAATGCAGACGTTGTTTTTATAACTTTAATATCTTGAGCAAGTTAGGGTGTGCTTCTATTGTCTGTTTCATGGGTTGGTACTCTCATAGGTTGACATTCTTGTATGAATGGGAAATATTACTATTGGAAAATGTATAAACATATGTAATACATAAATCGAAGCATTCTCCCAATGCTATCAATGGGCTACTTCATCCCAATGACTCCCATCTGGATTTTTGTGTTTTATTTTCCTATTTATTTATTTACCTATTCTGACCTCTACTTTTGTTTCCATGGCAATGTATGACAGCTGAAAATGAGTCTTTATTTATTTTTTATTTACCTTTTAACTGTTTTTTTTTGTCTCCTATCCTTCAAATGCTCCATGGAAAACACAAGCATCTGGCTCACTTCTGTGCTGCTTCTTCCATTCAAACTCTTGGTCCATTAGCCTTAAAAAGCCTGGAGTGCCACTTTTATTTATTTTTAATTTTTTTTCATAAGTGTGGTTTTATTTTATTTTTATATATTTTCTTGATTTTTACAGAAAGGAAGGGAGAAGGATAGAGGGTTAAAAACATCAATGAGAGAGAAACATCAATTAGCTGCCTCCTGCACACCTCTTATTGGGGATGTGCCTGCAATCGAAGTGCATGCCCTTGACCGAAATCGAACCTGGAACCTTGCAGTCTGCAGGCCAAGGCTCTATCCACTGAGCCAAACCGGTTAGGGCTGGAGTGCCACTTTTAATTTGCAAGTGACCATGTCTACTCCTGTGGTCTACTTATATATTAGCAGCCATCTCCTGCATGCAATACAAGAGTTGGCAAATTCTCCCAAGAGAAAAAGCAACATGCATAATACTGGTCTGGAGCCCATGAGTTATGTTTCTGTGTTGGATCTTATTTACAGTACGGTGTGAGCACATTGCTAGAATCTCTCCCAGTTCCCTGGAAGTTTCCACTGCAGGGAAGGAGTCATAAAACTTCAGATTTATGGACTTCACAATAAACCCAGCTGTTCTTACCACAAGATGTTAATAAATATCCCAATGCTCTCTAAATATCTACAGGTTCCATAACATGCTATGGGGAAAGAGTAGTGATCCAAGTTAAGACTGTTTGGGGTTACATTTCAATTTAGATGTTAAAAATCATTAACATTTACAGTTAAAGAGCTTTAAAGAGAGAGTTGAGTCAGAGGTGGGAGCAACCTGAGAAGCTATGAAATGGTCTGAGTGCTCCATAGGGCTGAAAAATAGAGTGTGACTTGGAAATGAGTGAGAATGATAACAATAAAGATGGATAGCCAGAGGCTCCTCATAAAGAGCTTTGTGAAATTACAGTATGTTCTGTTGATCTTCATCATAATAACAATAATAGTAATAATATTTTTATTATAAAGATAAAAGTTTTAAGCTAAAGTAAATGTATTGTTTAATAAAAAGGTAAGATTAAATGTCAGTAGACATCAGTGGACAGGGATATCACTTGCTGATTCTTTTGTATTTTAGCCTTTTAACATAAAACAAGTTTAATTTCTTTGAGATTTTGTTTATTATGTATGATAGTGTTATTTGGCTTCTCTTTATTTCTCATGAATGTATTCAATAGTGGTTTATTACGGAATAAAATATATTAAAATATTTCTAAATAACCATAAAAATTCAAGGCATTGGAGAAATATAGAGAACTGGCAGCATTATATTTGATTATGTTTTATTAGGGTATAGGTTATCACTAAAATTGTGAGGTTAACCCTGGCTGGTTTGACTCAGTGTTAGAGCATCAGACTGGGGACCAAAGGTCTCTGGTTATGGGTTCAATTCCCAGTCAAGGGCGTGTACCTCTATTGCAGTTCTATCCCCTCTCCATCCTGGTCAGGATGCACAAGGAAGGCAACCAATCAATGAATCTCTCCCTTCCCTCTTCCTGTCCCTGTCCCTGTCCCTCTCCCTCTCATTCTCTTTCTCCCTCTCATTCTCTTTCTCCTTCTCTTTCTTCTCCCTCCCTCTTTTCCTTCCACCTTTCTACTCTTTCTGTAACCAATGTGAAAAATATCCTCTGGTGAGTATTAAAAAAAAAGCGACTGAGTTTATATTCAGTATTACTACATTATATTAACTGCAGAGGATCTCAATTCAAAAATCACATATACTTAACAGGTAGTATGCATACCTTTATATTTTTTTATCATATGATGAAAATCATAGGACATTTGCATAGTTAGCAAAGGCACGGTCCACATTCATTTAAAATACCCTGTCAGCGCTCAGATGCAATAATCCCGCATGCACAGCGTGTGGAAGGTCATTGAGAAGAGTAGCTCCAATTGCCTTATTAAAATAGCAATGAAACCAGTCAATATTGCCAGACAAATGAGAAATTGAAGACGTGTTTAAACTTTCACTGGAGCATATCCAGAACGTATAAGCCTACATCAAATACCTTTTGTTCTAATTCCATTTCATTGACCCTAGGGGATCTGTTCACTTCACAACAGCACTTAACACTTCAAATGACACGGTGTTCATTTAGACTCGATTCCAGGTTGTGATTTTTTTGTGTGTGTGGTCTCTCTCTATACCTCTCAAATCTGTCCCTCTCATCTATTATCTCTATCTCCTGTTTATATCATTGTCATTTTGTCCTTAAATTTGGCTTCAGATGAAAACGGTATTTTAACTATACTAATATTTCCACAACCTGATTTCTAGTTTAAAATATATTACATTTATCATTTTGAAGGGGGTATGGGATGGTAGTAATATCTTCAAGGTTCATCTATGCTGTCACATATTGTAGGATTTTCTTTTTTAAGGGTAAATAATATTCATACTATATATCCTTCTCATATCATCTTTATTCATTTACCATTGAAGGGTGTTTAGTTGGTTTCCACACTTGGCTACTGTGAATAGAGCTCTAAGGAAAATTGGGGTGCTTATATCTCTTCCAGTTCCTGATTTTAATTATTTTGGACAGATACCCAGATGTGGGATTGCTGGATCATAGGATAGTTCTATTTTTTTAATATATTGCATGTATTTTTAAATTTAAAAAAGAGGTACTCATGTACCCTTACAGAATTTTTAAAGGTTAAGGATTAAAATTAATTGTAAGAAATTTCATCCAAAGTTAAAATTTCTAAAAGTAAAACTTATTTTAAAAAGTTTTAATTTGGAAGATTCTCATGATTTGCTATCACTGAAGTTTCAGTAATTTAAACTTGCACAATCTGTGCTTGTATCTACCTCCTCTCACCCATGCTAAATTACTATGAAGCATTTTGTAACTTTTCTACTATGCTAGGCAAAAGTTTTTAAATTAAACTTAAACGTCTTTAATTATGTATGAGGTTAAGAACTTTGTGTTGTAAGCCTTTTGACATATTCTTTTTATATAATGCCTAAACCTATCTTTTGTCATTTTTTTACTTGACTGCTATTCTTTAAAAAAAAAAAGATTTGTAAGAATTGATTACTTCAGGACATATATAAAGTCAGATTGTAGAAGAAA
Source organism: Lasiurus borealis (assembly GCA_004026805.1). Classification (NCBI taxonomy): domain Eukaryota; kingdom Metazoa; phylum Chordata; class Mammalia; order Chiroptera; family Vespertilionidae; genus Lasiurus; species Lasiurus borealis. Next base: position 43,647 of record PVJN01003254.1, read on the forward strand.
GGACATATTATCGTTTTAAAGTTATGAATTTATTTTATTGAAGTGATAAAGACATGTAGGTTTCAAGTACACATTTCTGTGATTCATGATCTGTGTATTGCTTTGTGTATAGCATAAAAGGGCTCAAGTATATGGTGATGGAAGATGATTTGACTTTGGGTGGTTGACTTCTTATCTATATTAATAAAAAGGTAATATTCTAATTAGACTAGATATCTTCTGAACATCCATCTGGACGTCCTTCTGGATAAAACCACAGTGACGGGGGACAAGGTAGAGGCATTTAGGAGCAACCAGGCCAGCGAGGGAGGCAGTTAGGGGCAACCAGGCCTGCAGGGAAGGGCAGTTAAGGGTGATCAGTGCCACCCTGCTTATCCCAGCCCCCCTGTGCCTGCTGCAACCCCTAATTGTAGGCTTGCTGCCGTGCTGCTGTGGTCTTCTGGCTGTGGCAGCCAGCTGTGAGCCCTGAATCTGCCGCCCATCAGTCAGCTGAGTGGCACTCCCGCCACTGGACTCACTGACCACCAGGGAGAAGCTCCTGTGTTGAGCCTCTGCCCCCTGGTGGCCAGTGCATCTCACAGAGACTGGTCAAGTGGTCATGTGGTCATTTGGTCGTTCAGTCACTTAGTCTTTTATATATGTAGATGCCTTCTTCTAGGATTTTTGTGGTTTTGCTACTTATATTTACGTCTTTTATTTATTTTGAGTTTCTTCTGGTATATGGTGGTCTAGTTTCATTTTTTTGGATGTACCTGTCCAATTTTCCTATAGAACCAGAGACTTGGATACATGGCACAGACTGATATATATTACAGGAGAAGTCAGTAGGCTAAAGGCTACCAATTTAAACCAGATGTATTCCCTAAATTATACCATAATAAAATTTTCTTTAATTTACACACACTGGTCTATATATCTATATCTGTATCTATATCTATATCTATCTATATCTATATCATCTATATAAATTTATATCTAAACAATCTTGATGGTTCTAGCATCTGAAAATTATGTTATATCTCTGTAATTACCCTCCTTACAAGCTATGAGCTTGTCCATTATCTGCCAGGGAAAAGTCCCATCTCATGCACCTGGGACAGTGAGAAAGATGAGTGGCTTGCAGACACAGAGGTATCTGAATTTATTTTTATTTATTTATTTTTAAATCCTCACTGGAAGATACTTTTCCATTGATTTTTAGGGAGAGTTAAAGGGAGAGGGAAAGACAGAGAGAAATATCGATGTGATGAGAGCACATCAATTGGTTGCTCCCCTATTGGCCCAATCAGCCCCAACAGCCCTCTCCCGCTGGCCTGATTGCCCCCAACTGCCTTCCCCTGCTGGCCCAATTGCTCCCAACTGCCCTCCCCTGCAGGCCTTGTCACCCCCGATTGCCTTCCTCTGCTGGCCTGTTGGCCCCCAACTGCCCTTCCCTGCCAGCCATTTTGTGAGGACTTTGCAGTGGCCATTTTGTGACAATGTCATACGAGGGCATTACAGGATACCACCTAGGCTTTTATTATATAAGATTATAGAAATAGTACAAATGCAATTACATAATTTGGATAAAATTATGTCACTATAGTATTTAACTTAGAATCAGCCAAACAATTCATTATTCTGTTAGTTTGAATTTCAAAATAGAAGCAATGATTTAAAAAGGAAAAACAAACAAACAAACAAAAAAAAACCCAGCTCTCTCTTTCTCAATGATTCTGTTTCCCAGATTGTTTTTAATCAGAATTTTGAAGGGCACTGGTAACAATGAATGATTATGTCCATTGGGATTTGACTAGTATTTGTTTTAATTATATCTGAGTTTTCCTTTCATATTCTGAGCTTTCTCAGAGGAGAAACTTAGCAGGTTGTCTTTTGGAAGAGAAGTATGCTCAGATTTTATGTATTTTCCTAAACATTTATTATGGGAGAACCTAAACATATTTTGAAGGAATAATATACATGACTACCCAGTAGTACTGTCAGAGTCACTAAATAATTAATACCCTGGAAGTTTCATTGATGGTATAAAAAAAAAAGATCGCTGTTAAAAGGTAGAAAACCTTGCCTGGAGAAAGTAGAACTATCATTCTTTCTCTTAAAAATAGGACCAATTTATTTTCTCATTTTGGATGTTGTGCTATATTCTGTAAATATTTTTGTAGGTCAGTGCTAGTTAGATGTAGTGGCTGAGTTTAACTTTAATGTATATTATATTTTAATAAATTATGATTTAAATGTTATTCATGGATCACAGAAACTAGAATCTTATATTCTTTTAAGACCAACTTATGCTTGAAACCAGTTTGGCTCAGTGGATAGAGCATTGGCCTGCAGACTGAAAGGCCCCAGGTTTGATTCCAGTCAAGAGCATATACCTTGGTTGCAGGCACATCCCCAGTAGGGTGTGTGCAAGAAGCAGCTGATAGATGTTTCTCTCTCATCGATGTTTCTAACTCTCTTTCCTTCTCCCTTCCACTAACATATGTAATTTCTGATTCACCTTTATATATATTTTTTACAAATGTATAATTTTAGGATTATCAATCCCAAGTTGTCTTTGAAAATATTTTTCTAATTGTCAGACTTTGATTTATTGCAAAGATATTTTTAATGAGCATTGCTTGATTGATGAGACATAGGAATGATCTTAAATGTTGCTTAAAGTGGTGATAAAATTCCAGATTCCCTCCAGATAAGCAAATATGCTTGCAAAAAATAATAACAATATCTCTCTTGGTTATATTACCAAGAAAAGTATTGCTAGAATCAGTCTAGTACTTTGGTTTCCTTAGCATGTTTTAAGTGCTGGAATAATTTCACCTCTATGTCAACGTTTTCTGCCTGAGAAAGTAAAATCATTGTATTTTAAAGCTCAAGTGACATTTAGACTATAAAAAGGGTTACTTGACATTGAAAGTAAGAGCTTAATGAAAGGGTAAATTGTGTTTTTTTGAGCACGGAAACCAAAATCAATATTAGGCAGCAGGAATTTGTGAAATGAAATGTACTTTTATGTAATTTTATCATCGTACCATGCAGGAAACAAGTTTACCAGAATTCTGTGTTCTTCCTTCAGCCACTAACTCAGGACCTGGGAAGGCACATTTCATGTTGGGCCAGCAACTGCCCTGTTGACCCTCCCGCACGATTGCCCATCGATCCAGAATCCTTCCCACCTCCCCCTCAGCTCCTGCTGCTCTCTCTCCACCACCACCCACTCCTCAGAAGTGCAAGTGCACGGTGTTCCAGCCTGGTATCTAAGCAGGCGAGATGCCCTGTTCTCTTGGCAGGAGGTAGTTGAGTGAGGAGGTGTGTGTGTCTTTTTCTTTGAGAGTTAGCTGTGTTGTTTTTTTGTTTTTTCAACCAAAATTTTTTTGGTGGGTATGTTTTTCATTTCAAACTAAAATTCTTGTTTTACATGTATATGCAACTCTTGATATGAAAATCAAGTGTGAGGGGGAAAAATGGATCAAATGGTGAACAGAATTGAGACTGGGGCAAGGAAATTTAATCCTGAAGTATTTGTCATCTTTTCATTTCTTGGCTATTCTGCTAACTGGGCCTTTGAGGTCCCCACAGTCACAAAGATGCACTGATCTTTCATATTATGCCAAATAAGTACAGCTAGGGTATCAGCAGATGATCTTGAAAGACTATTTCTGTTGGATTATAAATTGTTCGCACTCCGATACGAGAGGTACTTGATATTTCAGTCAGTGGCTGGTACACGGAGCACTATTCTTTTCTCCCTCTCATCCTGTTGTCAACTGTTTTCCAGCTCAGGAGGAAAATAATTGATCTCAATAATGTGGCTACATACTTAACCATTGAGCACAACCACAAGTGGAGGGTTTATTTCTATTAAAACACTTGATTCCTGCCCCCGTGGGGAAGAAAATCTAATGTCAGTGCCATGCTTGATGGAACAAGTGTTCTTTGGTGAGCTGAACTCTTTTAATAAGATTATTTGTAAGCATAACGGTGAGGATGGAAATGTGCCAATAGAGGAGTCAATGGGGGAGGAATAATGGGGTAACAGAGTGACAGGAAGAAACAGGTAGGCCAAGGAAATCGGGCAGAGAGAGAACTCCAATGAATCATGGCTATAAAGGACGTCTGATGGTAATTATTTATGTATTTTCTACTCAAGGGTGTGAAAGTCACTTTATGCATTTTATTTTTGATAATTAAGAGTGATTTATGGGTCTGTCGCCTTCCCTCTTTCTAGTGGCAAGCTACCAGATCCTTTTCTGACTATCTCACTGCAGAGTGAACTGGTCTCAGTACAAGGTCTCAGTAAGCATGCTAGAATGTTTAAGTTATGTCTGTCTAATAAATATTTCATAACGTGAATTTATTATTATTTTCTTCATAATTAACGTATGTCTTTTTTAGCCTAGGTATTGAAGTTTATATTTTATTATCGTTTTTGTATGTTTTCTTTATGAAACGATGAAGAGAAATTTAACTTTGAAAAACCTGGAGAATGGATATCAGAAATAATGTTATAATATCTTTATTTCTCTTTCTATATCTTGGGTGTTTAAGCATATATATATATTTATGAGAAACATATATTGGACATCTCCTAATAATTAGTATCCCTCCTAGATGATTTTTCTTTATTAAACTATAATCTCTTTCACTTTGTATAATTCCCAATGGAGGCATATTTGAAGCTGTTGATAATTAGTGTAGTTATTCATTTTAAAAGTAAATAGAGAACATTAGGTTGACAACAAAAATGAGGAACGAGGCATGTTAGTTGACTACTTTAATGGAAAAACTCGTATTCTTCTTTCCTGTGTAGTTCTTCTCTACTACCATATGTTAGCTTTACCACTCACCCAGAATGCTCCCTTCTGATGCTTCGGATGAACAAATGCATCACAATCTTTCCTCATCCCAAGCAATTCTGCACATCAGCTGAATGTCCCAATATTTAACTCAGTTCTGACACATTATCTACCGGAGACAGTGTCCGATCCACAGGTTAAGGCTCATTCCCACCAGACTGCTCCTCTCGGTTGCCCATCACTGGCAGGAGGTCCCATTTCTGTCTGATTTGGCTACACTTTGCATTCCCTGCAGCCAGCTCCTCAGGTTCTGTGAATGTGCTAGAGCCGCTCACAGAACACAGGGAGAAATATTTCCTTATGTCTACCAGGTTATTAATGGATATAAAAAAGAAAACAGGTTGGCAGCCAGATGAAGAAACACGTGAGGGGAGGTTTATCATTTTCCCATTGTGAATGTGTTTGCCACCTGAAAGCTTTCGGATCCCCATATTTTGTGGGTTTTATGCAGGCATCGTCACAGAGGCATGATCAATCATTAATTCCATTGTTAGCTCTTCTTCCTTCTCAATATAATTGGGGGCAGGGCAGATAACTCAAAGCTTCTACACATGACTGGGACTTTCAGCTGATTAACCCTCATCGGGAACCCGCTTAGAGTTGCCTCACTAGAACAAAATGACACCCCTATCAACCAGAATTTACAAGGTTTCTGAAGCCATGGGTCAAACACTAGGGTCAAAGATCAAAGGTTAAAACAAAGGATGCTCCCATTGCTCTTAATAACTCAGAAATTACACGGGTTTCAAAAACTGCATCAGGAATCAGGGGCAAACATATAGGATGTCCCCCAAAATGTATATACACTTTGAATGATTTTTTTTAAAATATATATTTTATTAATTTTTCACAGAGAGGAAGGGAGAGGATAGAAAGTCAGAAACATCGATGAGAGAGAGACATCGGTCAGCCACCTCCTGCACATCCCACACTAGGGATGAGCCCACAACCAAGGTACATGTCCTTGACCGGAATTGAACCTGGGACCTTTCAGTCTGCAGGCCAATGCTCTATCCACTGAGCCAAACCGGTCTTGGCTTGAATGATTTTAAAGTCAGTACTTATCATCATGCAATTCATTTCCAAAATTTAAAAAGAACCTGCAGAAATGAATTTTTTTCTCAATGCTTATTTTCACATTGATGAGTGTTCTGTTCCAGGCATGGCCGATAACAAGAAGAATTAGCAACATCAAGAATCATTTTGTTTGGTATTTGCCCACCCAATTAGTTTACTATTGCCGGTTTTGAACCATAAATTTTATCTTTTGTGTATCCCCATAAACCATTCTAGTGGGTAAATTTTCTTTGTTCAAAACTCAGTCTGGCTTCACCCATTATTTTCAAATCAGTTAAATCTGAAAAGGAGTGAAAATTAAGTGAGTTATCAGTTGTTAAAATGTGTATACATTTAGTTGGGGGACATCCTAAGTCTCCCAGTAAATGCATGCACGATTTGAAAATTATAAAAGCAGGGTAGGTACTTCAACAGCATTTTTAAACTCCCAGTGGCATTTTAGGATGAATTTCCTTTGTTCAAAGCTGAGTCTGGCTGCAAGAAAGAAACATCAGATGAGCTATCAGCTGTGTGTGTATACATGTTCTGGGGACACCTGTATGTTTTCCTATCATCTCAGAACTGCTATCAAGAAAAATCAAAAAGCATTCTGAGTTTAGAGAATAAAAACAAAGACAATATAAAACAAACATGTTTTCAGGGAAGAGGAGCAAGGCCAATATGAAGGAAATTTTATTGTTGTATTTGTTAGTTTTTTTATTTATTTTTCTTTATTGATTAAGGTATTATATATGACCCCTCCCCTTCACTCACGCCCTCATCTCCCTGGTATCTGTGTCCATTGGTTAGGCTTATTTGCATGCATACAAGTCCTTTGGTTGATCTCTCCCCCTGATTCCCATCCTCCCCTACCTTCTTTCTGAGGTTTGACAGTCTAATTGATGCTTCTCTGCCTTTGGATCTGTTTTTATTCATCAGTTTATGTTGTTCATTATATTCCACAAATGAGTGAGATCATGTGATATTTATCTTTCTCTGCCTGGCTTATTTTGCTTAGCATAATGCTCTCCAGTTCCATCCATGCTGTTGCATATGGTAAGGATTCTTTCTTTTTTACCACAGTGTAGTAGTATTTCATTGTGTAGATGTACCACATATTTTTAATTCCCTCATCTGCTGATGGGTACTTAGGCTGTTTTCAAATCTTAGCTGTGGTGAATTGTGCTGCTATGAACACAGGGATATCCTTTCTGATTGATTTGCATGTATCCTTTCTGATTGATTGATTAGTTATTAGACTTGTTGAATATTTGACTAGTTTCAGTGGTATTTTTAATTTAATAAAAAGTAAAAACCTGCTTTTAGTATTTCATTAGAACTCCAGATGAATGCCTTAATCTTCATGACCTTTTAAAAATGCTATTTATGTTTGAAAAACACTTATTTATGTGGTTGCTTTTGACTAATCTCATCAAATTTAGGCTATGTTTTCATTGTAAATCTTAAATATCTGTACATATTACCTTAAATAAAATTAGTTTGACTTATTTGCTACTAAATTGGGATCAAAATTGAATTCTCTGTTATTATTAATCAGTTTCTTCAATAATTAACCCTTGAAAAGACTAAAATGCCACCAAGAAACATTCATTTTCTTTAATGATAAAAGTCAAATAGCACATCAGTATTTTAGCATAGCAACTTAAGAATTTTTTTAATTAATAAAATTGGGTAGAACACATGACATCCCTATACATATATTTTCCATGTTTTAAAGATTAACTTGACATATTTTACCACAAATTTATTTTAAACCTTATGAAATGACTTACATTTTATAAAGAGTTAAGCTTTTAGCTTTTGAAATAATGCAACATTCTCTGGAGAATGGAATAGAAAAGTAATATAGTTTTTATATCTTCCCATTTAACATGTAATCTTTAAAATAGTTGAAATCTACATGGAAGAGTTCTAATTCAAAGGGACAACCTATATTATTAAGTCTGACAAACTAATTCATCATCTGCAGTTATAACAAGTACATGAGATCATTTCATCCTTTCACCTGTCCAAAATTAACATTTTTCTTAACACTTTTCATTATGCTTTTCCTGAACATCTATGAACTTAAATTTCAGAAGAACAAAAATGAATACCGTGTCACAAAAGTAAGAGAGTTATTTGAAAAACATTAGCTAAATGGTAAAAAATCCCTTTTGAAAAAGTGATCCCACAACTATTTAATGATCATAAACATTAATCATTAGCTTAAATTAACATACACATAAAAAACATAACGTTGAAAATGGTTTATTATAAGAAATCCCTTTAAAACTTTTAAAGTGACATTGGAATACTTATATAGTTTCCAAGGAGTGAAAAGATCAACACAGATATATCTTTTCTTTAATTGGCCTATTTTCTCATATTGCTATATACTTTCCAATTAAGTGGATAATTTTCCACAATTTCTAATAAAGACCATTACCTGAATTGTGTAAGGAAATAGAATTTTGTTGGGGAGCAAGAATTGGCAGAGTGTAAGGATTGGAGGTGGTAATGCATGAGACCATCAGAACCATTTGTCGTGAAATGCCATAATCCACCTTCATGTTCCTGATTATTCTCCTTTACCATCCTTCTTGGTAGGCTGTGGGAGGCAGTCCCCACATAAAGAAAATGCCAGTGTAGGTGGGCCATGGCTACTTTACAATTCACAGAATCACTGCATTGCCAACATATAAGCATTTTAAAAGTATAGTTAAAGGTAATATCTAAAATGGGTTCTGTTTATTCATTTAGATGATTTTTTAAAAATATATTTTCCGGAAGACCCTAAAAGATGCTTGGCACATCAGAAATAAAGAGGCGGAATATTCATTTATATAGAACATCTGTGTTGCCTAATGTGTGGTTGCTAGAATGTTAGAAGCAAAGAAAACAAGCAAAAAAAAAAAGTATTTTTCCTGACATCTTTATAATAACAATACAATTTTTATGAGATTTTAAATCTTTTATATTTTAATTTATTGGATATGTTAAGGTTAAAAGCAGGTATTTTATATCATTACTAGAGGTCCAGTGCATGAAATTCATCCCCCAGCCGAGCCTACACCCTCTCCAAAATGGGACCCCTCAAGGGATGTCCGATTGCCCATTTAGGCCCAATCCTACAGGAATCGGGCCTAAACAGGCAGTCAGACATCCCTCTCACAATCCAGGACTGGTGGCTCTCAACTGCTCGCCTGCCTGCCTTCCTGATTACCCCTAAGTGCTTCTGCCTGCCAGCCTTAGCACCCCTAACCACTCACCTGCAAGCCTGATTGATGCCTAACTGCCCTCCCCTGCAGGCCTGGTCACTCCTAACTGCCCTCCCCTGCAGGCCTGTTCCCCCCCCAACTGCTCTTCCCTGCAGGCCTGGGTACCTCCCAACTGCCTTTCCCTGCAGGCCTGGTCACCCTCAGCTTACCTTCTCTGTTGGCCTCATCACCCCTAACTGCCCTCCCCTACAGGCTTGATTGCCCCAACTGCCCTCCCTTGCAGGCCTGGTTCGTCCCAAATGCCTTCCCCTGCTGGCCTGATCACCCACAGCTACCCTTCCTTGCAAGCCATCTTGTGTCCACATAGGGGCAGGATCTTGTGTGTTGGAGTGATGGTCATCTTGTGTCCACATAGGGGCAGCCATCTTGTGTGTTGGAGTGATGGTCAATCTGCATATTACTCTTTTATTCGATATGATAGAGGCCTGGTGCATGGGTAGGGGCCAGCTGGTTTGCCCTGAAGGATGTCCCAGGTCAGAATGGGGGTTTCCTTGGGGCATGGGGCAGCCTGGGCAAGGGACCTGTGGTAGTTTGCAGGCTGGCCACGCCCCCCAGTGACTCAAATGGTGGCCCTGGGTTCTGGGACTTATTTATCTTCTACAATTGAAACTTTGTAGCTTGGAGTGGAGCCAAGCCTCTTGCTCCCTCCCTGGCTGCAGTCATTTCTGTTGGGACTTATTTATATTATAATTAAAACTTTGTACACCTTAAGCAGAAGCCAAGTCAGGCCAGGGCTGCGGAAAGCTTGGCTTCCTCCATCACTGGGGGCAACCCTAGCCTCCTGCTCTCTCCAGCTCCATGGCTGTGCCATTTTTGTTGGAACTTATTTATCTTCTATAATTGAAACTGTGTAGAATTGAGTGGAGGCCTGGGCTTGCCAGGGTGTGTGGAGAGCTTGGCTTCCTCCATCGCTGGGGAAACCCAAGACCCTCTCCTGCTCACTCTGTGGCCACAGCCATCTTAGTTGGGGTTAATTTGCATAATATCTCCTGATTGGCTTGAGTGTATGGCTTGTGGGTGTGGCTTGTGTTGTAGCAGAGGTACAGTCAATTTGCATATTTCTCTTTTATTAGAATAACTAGCCATCAAAGATTTGTGGGTGAAGATATTGCAATGATTTTAAAATTTACTTCTGATAACCTATTAATTTAATATATTTTTTTTATTTTCAAAAGTCACCTAACTTTAGCCTAATATTGACCTTTTAGCATCACTCTTATTGTGGGAAATTAAAAAAGCAAAAACTTTAAAAAAAAAAAAAAGAGGAAGGGAGAAGGAGAGAGAGATAAAAATATCAATGATGAGAGAGAATGGCTGATGGCCTGCCTCCTGCATGACCCACTACTGGGGATCAAGCCAGCAACCAGGCATGTGCCCTTGACCAAGACCACAGGCCAACACTCTATCCAATGAGCTAAACTGGCTAGGGCAAAAACAACTCTTTTATTACAAACAAAAGAGCTAGGAGTTTCAGATTTCTATGTAATAAATTGGAAAATACAAAATTATATCTACTTCAAAATGTTTAATTTTTAAGCATTTATCTTTTGAGCCTGTACCAAATTTTAGAGCAAACTTGCAAACGTTTATTTTCTTAAACTATTTGCTTAATAATTTTTCACTTGGTTGTTTTAAACATTCAAAACTGAACAAATCAATTATAATTATTTTTTTTAAATTTCAGACACCACAGCAGTATCTTTACATTTCACACATACACATGGCATTGAAACATAAATATTCTATTAGAATAAATAGTTTTATAGACATGTAATATAAACATTAATAAATAATAAAACCTATTCTTCATTCTCCATATAGTATATATCTTAAAAATAAATGGAAAACTGAGTATTATCAATGGATTCTGTCAATGTCCTTAGCTTGCCTGGCTGACTCAGGCTCCAAAAGCCTCTCTTCAATAACAGACAGCCAGTTACATTTTGAGCAAAACAGTAACATTTCCCAAGCAGTGATCTTGGCTTAGCTAATGTATAAACAATCTGAGTTTCTTGGGAATAAAAATTTGCCAATGCGGTTTTACGAATGTACAGATGAAGTGAATTTTCCAAGAGAATTATATTTTCAGTATTAGATCCAGAGAAAAGAAATGAGCTATAACTATAAGAATGTTGCATAGATAATCCTAGTCATTTTAACTTCAGTGATCACCTGGGCGTTTTGTGGTGTTATTCATTCGGTGAATCATTAGTTATAAAACAGGTTAGCCCTAGCCACTGTGGTTCAGTGGTTAGAATATTGGCCCACAAACAGAAAAGTCCTGGGTTTGATTCCTGGTCAAGGGGTGTACCTGGAGTGCAGATTTGAACACTGTCCAGAGTTTTGTGTTAAAGGCAACCAATAATTGATCATTGATGTGTCTCTCTCACATCTATATTTCTCTGATTCTCTCTCTCTCTCTGTATGTATTTCTCTTTTCTCCTTCCCTTTCTTTAACTCTCTCTAGAAAAATCAATGAGAAAAATATCTTTGGATGAGGATTTGAAAGAAAAATACAACTGTCAGAGCTAAGCACAGACCAAATAATAAAAAGAAAGTAAAATCCCTGTACTAGAAGGATATAGCTTACACATTAAAGAAAGTACTAGTATATAACCTCGCTACTATTTGTTGGCAGGAATTGTTGGACAATATTTAGACATAGATCTTCAGTATGTTCATCCAAGGCCTGGGAAATGTGGTTTAACAGGAGACAATTACTTTGAGGAATTCATGTCCATTATAAGGACTCCTAAAATATACTTGAAATAATAGTGAAGATAAAATCAGGAGACTCGGAGAATATGGGAAGGTAAAATAGATTTAATACTTAAGAGCTACACCCACAGCAAGTCTATCATCCCAAAAATTGCCTTGAAATTCTCCCTTCAATCCTATATAATAAAGAACAAATATGCTAATTAGACCAAACAGCCAAACAACCATCCAGACAACATTCCAGACGAATGTCAGGATGACCTTCTGAATAAAGCTAGCGAGGCTGCGAGGTCTAAGCCCCTTGCACGAATTTCATGCATCAGGCCTCTAGTAAAGTAATAAGGAATACACTGAGCGACGGTTCTGTGTTCTTGGTATAGATTGTTCCTTGCTGGGGTATATCAAGTGGGTGTATGACTGCAGTTGTTCATTTTGAGGTAAGTTTTATCCTGTCCATTTTAGCATAACATCAGTCACAGATGGAAGAATCAATTGTGAAACTGGAATTTCCTGGTAGACATTTGTTGCAAGCAGATCACATATTTAAATTACATGAACAGGTAACCCTCATACCCATATCACCTGTGACTTTGTACAAATGACCTCATACTTCTGATCTCATAGGTATTTCCTATAACCAATTGGTAGAGTAGGATACATCTCAGCCAAATTTATAGATGGTGTTCGTGTTAAGAGAAAAGGACTACTGCCTCATGACAGCTTTATAAAGGGATAGAGCACAGTGCATAAGGCATGGAAAGAAGGTGAGGGTAGGGGGAGGGGAGGAGAAATTAACCAGGGAACTTATTCGCATACTAGTAGCCCATTGCACGCAGTAGCCTGCCGGCCACTTCTGCGAGAGCCACAGCAAGCCACGAGGAGCCTTACTGCTTCCCTGGGAGCCACGTGGCTTCCACGAAAGGTGGAAGTGAGCCACTGGCAAAAACAACAAAAAACACCTAGAAGGTAAAATTTTTGATTTTTGAGGAAGAGGCATATGGATAGAGTCATATGAGTGTGCATGAACCATATGAGTCTTTATTTTTATGTTAATGCATAACAGAATGACTAATATTGTGACCTATAGTAAACCTTTCTTCTCATCCCACCCAAGTTTAGGTAATGGTCTATGAACAGCCCAATTAGGTGAATGATGAAATCAATGCATGCGTGTATAGTATATGCTCTACTACTTCTAGGCCGAACTAACTGGTACTCTGTATAACCACCGTGTAAGTAGCAGAGGCTAATGATGGGTCTCAGGATGGCATCATCCCTCAAAAAGACTAGTAATATATTAATAATATGCTAACGTCTCTTTCTATATGCATAATCATATCTATAATATTCTTAGTGTCATGTCACCACATCAAACTCTTTCCTCCTCTGGAAAGGGCAGTGATCCATACTCGCTGGAATCTAAACTTACTTTGAATATGAATTCATCTTTCCAGCTCATAGTCCCTCTGAAAGCATCATTACGCAAGGTGATTATTAAAGTGCCCTCTTATTGGCTCTCCTTCCTTGCCTCTTACCTCAGCGGCCTGGCTCTCAACCCAGCACCCTATGATGCTACTACCAGATACAGCAGTGGTACATCAGAGCTTACCCATTAGGCTCTGTGTTCCAGGGAACCCAGCAATGACTATATGACATTTTAATCATCCTTTATCTAACATCCTCATAAAAAATCCTTTATTTTAAGCTACCATCTTTTTCTTTGAAATTATTTTGACAATCCTCCTCTTTAATCTTTATTTTGCATTTAAATGTATCTTCCTATACTCAAATGGGATAGTTATCCTAATCAAAATCTTAAAATCATTATATGGGTGCTCATGATTATAGGTTAATTCTGAAAATCTACACCCATTCATGTTCAGTCTTCAGAATAAACTCAAGTTAATCTCAGAGTCAAGGACTATGAGTCAGACATTTTTAAGCTTTGTCAGCTATTCTACCCTTTATCTAACTAACTAACTAACTAACTAACTAAATAAATAAATAAATAAATAAAACAAAGCCTTTTATATTTAAAATCCCTGGTTACCTACTTTGTGATCTTCACCATTTATCTTAGATACTAGAGGCCCAGTGCATGAAATTTGCGCATGGGGGGATGGGGTATCCCTCAGTCCAGCCTCTGTCCTCTCTAATCTCGGATTCTTTAGAGGATGTCCAACTGCCATTGTAGGCTTGGTCCTGGACTGGTCCTAAATGGGCAGGTCCGAGATTCCTCTCACATTCCGGGACTGCTAGCTCCTAACTGCTCACTTGCAGGCCTGATTGATGCCTAACTGCTCTCCTTCTGGCTTTATTGCCCCCTACTGCCCTTCCCTATAACCCTGGTCACTCCCAATTGTCCTCTCCTACAGTACAGACCTGGTTGCCCCCAACTGCCCTCCCCTGTTGGCCATGTTGTAGCAGCCATCTTGTGATGGCCATCTTTTGATGATGTCGCATGAGAGTGCCTCATGTGATGCTATGTAGGCTTTTATTATATAGAATACGAAAAAAGAAAGTGCCAAAAAGCTCAAATAACAGATTATAAATGAGATAAAACACAGGAGATTGAGAAGTATAATACTTAATGCCACATGGATATTTAAAGTCAGGCCTTAGAACTGAGAATACTTTATATTAAGTATATTAAGGCTGATACTTGGGGGTAAGTATTAACTACTATATGCATAGTTTCCAGAATGTTTATCTCTGGTCCAATGCATAAAATGCATTTTGCAAGTCAAGATATTAGTCACATCAGGTTACAAAAGAAACCTCAATGATGTGATATAAATTGTGTATTGCTTTCTGCAAAATAAATATAGCTGAGTGAGACAGAGGAAGATAATGACAGAAAGAGAGAATATGAATGAACATGAGGGGAGGTTTCACGAAGAGGAAACTATGAGAAGAAACATGCATTGCTTCTTCTGATGCTAGTCCTGGGAAACCACATAATCTATGTCCATCTTGGGCATGATTTCTTGTGAGGGATCCTGAGACATTTCTTTCTCTGACATACGCTCTGAAGCAGTTCAATAACGTCTTACATCACAGACCACGTGGCCCAAACACTGGTCACTCTGAAAGAGAAGAAGAAACTAGAAACATTTTATATTGATCGTTGCTTTCAAAGCAAAGAAAACCAAAGGCACAAAAGAACAAATATCTCTTTAAGCAATTTCATCCTTTCACTCAGGAAGTAAAATAATAATAACAGTAATTGTGGTGGAAGCAGCAATCTCAGTAGCAGAGCCAACAAAAATGATGTTCATAGTAATAATATAATAGCAGTAAATTATAAGTGAAAGAAATCATAGGTTTCTACAAGGAGATAATCTTTTTTTTTTCTTTCTGACCTACAGCATTCACCCATTTTGTGACTAGTGGGAGGAAAGGAATGGTTATTTCTACTGGAAACACTTAATACAGTAGTTAATTATCACAAATTACTTCACGGAATAAATTAATGGGTATGTCCAAGAGGTAAAAGCCTCACAAATTGTTGTCAGACACTTTTGAGAATCTTTTATTTCCGTAGAATTAGTAGTTAGTGCTATGGTTAAAAAGAAGAGAACAATTAATCCGGTTATTAAGTGGAGAATTTGGCTCTTTTCATTTTTTTCTGCAGTCTACAGTACATTAAATATCTTAATCGTTGTCTCTAGTTATCCCTTTTCCTCATTTTCCAAGCATGTTACCCATCCATCACTCCAAAAGTTATGAAGATCGCAAGTGGAATTAAAGTCACACTGTATTCAGTAGCTTCTTCCATATGATATTCGAATTAAAGTCAGAGTCTGAAGAAACGGTACACTGAGACTTTCACTTGTATTCTAAGATTAAGAGTAATTTTGCTAACTTCTCTTTCTATTTGCATAACCATATTGCATTGGAGGAGTATTTATTATTTGTTTGTTTACTTACCTATATGTACTATTTTCAAAGCTTTCTCAACAGGCACCTACTTCTAAAGTAATGGTTGGAACACTATGCAGACTTGATATAAAGTAATTTCCTATAAATGACTACATCGCTTCTACTCAATCAGAGGCCAGATATCATTTACCAGAAGCTCAATTTGTTTTTCGGAGCTCAGAGTAGTATTCCCAGGTAAACACTTTCAGCTCTTTCCAGATCCTTTTAAATCCTGTTCATGTCTTAGCAAGGGGAAATCCTTAGTGTCTCTACTCCTCAACCATAAGATTTTCCTTTGAATGGGACTTTTGCTTCCAACATTCAGGATATGAGGTGAAACTATTCTATGAAGCAGCTGCACCAGGGAGTAGCAATTAAGCGTTTGAAATGGTAAAGGATTCAGGACAACTTGTGTAGTCTGATGCTAGTTCACTGACTCTCAGTTGCACTTGGTGAGGGAAAAGAGTAGAGATGGGAGAGGTCAAAATGTAATTCTCAGATTCTCTCGGGTTAAATTCATCTCATCCTCCCATTCTGGCAATTGTCAAAATAATTATCTAGAAGCTTTTCTGGCTAGGAGGGGTAATTTGTCTCCTGTCCCCAAAACCCTAGAGAAAGCAAGTTCTATTTGCAGTTCTTCAAAGTATTCATAAAAACGACACTTATGAATAGTTTGGAGTTACTGAGGTGTGCTCACAAGAGGCATGACAGTGCGTATATCTTTAGCTAAATGTGATTCACAGGATGGTGTTATAGAAGTCTAATGACTGAAAACTCTTCAACAGCCATCAAAGTGTTTCGAGTGTTTCATCTGGGAGCATTTGAAAATGAGATGAAGCTAATTTGCAAATTTAGGTGACAAAATAAGAAAATAGAGGGGATCTTGGGGATGTATTTGAGATACAGAGGGGCTAATTATTAGAAACAGAAATAACAGTGGATGGGTAGGGGTAAGACCAAGTAGGGGTAAAGCCAGAGTATGCATAAGGGCCATGGCTTCAAATGGTTTTTGAGCCCTCATTTTTTGCTAATATTTCTTATCTTAATAAAACCTTAATACTTTTCTGACTCATTAAATGTTTTATTCTTTTTCAACAAGTATAAATGAACTTCGTTTAACTAATGGTCATCTTCTTTTGTGAAGAGTATATTGGGTAGCTGTAGCATAATTAGTGCAGCTCAGCCTTTGAACAGACTTCTCATCTTCATTTGCACTGAGAAGGGAGCACAGTAGGGAAGGAACCTCATGACATCCGTGTGGGAAAGCGATGGGAATGTGCTCATTTCCCTCTCAGCTAAGATTCCGATGTCAAGTTTCCTCAAAGACAGTTTAAAATAGCACTTCAGAGGGATATTATTTAGTAAACATTGCTGCGATATTTTATGGTTGACTAAGAATTTGAATTTGAAATTAAGTTCATTCATGAAAGCCTCTCACAGTAATAATATATATCATTTTAATAGCAAAGTGTCTAGACACCTAATGTCAGGCCAGATGATGATAATTTTAGTGCTTTATATCAGTCGCATTCATCATTATAATTATACTTTCTGGATATAATTGAGTACGTTAAACAAGAAATCTGATGACTTAAAAGGAAATATGGGAAAGCATTTCAATTTACATCCTGTTCTTTTAAGGAAATATTTTTAAAATATGGATAAATGGCCCAACCTGCATGGCTTAGAGGTTGAATGTTGACCTATGAACCAGGAGGTCAGGGTTCAGTTCCACATGCTCAGGTTGTGGGCTAGATCCCTAGTGCGGGGAGTGTAGGAAGCAGCCGATCAGTTATTCTCTCTCATAATGGATGTTTCTATCTCTCTCTCCCTCTCCCTTCCTCTTTGAAATAACTAAAAATATGTTGAAAAATATATAAAAATACATTTGTACATCTGGAAAAATATATAAAATCTTTTAACACACACTGATTTGCCTAATGTAATCTAGGTGTAACAACTATTAGTTTATTGGCCAGATTAACTATCTCCAGATTCTATTTCCTAGTGTAGACTAAAAGAGACTCAGTTGAAATTGACCTGTGTAATCCCTTCTTAATTTCATTCTCTTCCTTCTTTGCCTTAGAAAAACCAATATCTAATATTGGTATCTTAACTATATATATAAAATCCTAATGTGTAAAGTGTTCCCTTAGAAGTTTGACCAACGGGGAGCTCGATCACTCACTATGACATGACCAGATCACAGGGGGTGGAGCAGAATGAAGGAATGCCCCAGCTGGCAGCCAGCAGCTGGAAACTGGGGAAGCCACTAGGGACCCTATCTGTGCATGAACTTTTGCACTGGGCCTCTAGTTTTATATAATTAAATTAGTGTGCATGGTTTCCAACGCATTTTTCTTAAATTATTACTTTAATCATATACCTTCAATGAAAAAAACTGATACTTGACTTCCTATTTTATATATTTTTATTTACATTTTGCTCTTGAAATGTAGCAATTTCTCTCAATTTAAGATTTAATATTGACTTTTGAAACCATAGTTAATTTTCCCAAATTTCTAGTTGTTTGACACATAGGAAATCTGAACCTAACTTAAATATTAAAAAGAGGTTGCAATTCCTCATTTCTTCAATCATGTTTTTCTTCATTCTTTCAGTTCTTATATTACTTTGAAGATTTTCCATTTTGATCTTGCAAGGCAGAATCCTTATCTAGAATTGACTTGTGAAATGAATAAAACATTTTTGTCTAATTATCAGAATGAAGATAGATTTATCTTTTCCTTGCAGATAGTTCTCAACTAGGAATTCATTGTCTAGTTTTTTTTTTTAATTTAAATTCTTTATGGTTGAAAGTACTACATATCTCTCCTTTTATACCCATTAACCTCTCCCTAGCCACTCCCACATCCCCAGCAAATGCCCTCACCCCCCTACTGTCTGTGTCCATTGGTTATACTTATATGTAGTGAGATGATGGAGGTATTGAATATATAGGTCTCTGGGAATCATTTAAATGGCAATGGGTTTTTACCCAGAGTTAATTGTGAAGCTGCTGAAGGGATTTCAAATATTCTGGCTGCTCTTGTGAATAGAGATCATTGGAAAGGGTAGTATCAGGGAGATGAATTAGGAGGCTTTGCCTTTACTCTAGACAGGGAATACACTGTCTTCAATGGAAAAAGTCTTAAGTTCTGGTTATTATTTGAAGTTAGAACTAATAGGACTTCATGGCATATTGGATATGGGATGCAGGAGAAAAAAAATACAAGCAAAATAATTCAAGGATGCTTTTAGGGTCATTTTCAGTGAGTTGGAATTTTCATTAACTGAGATGGTAAAGTCTAGCAAAAGCAGATTTGGGGGGAAGATACTCTGAACATACCAAATATTAGGTATCTTTTGGAAACCCAAAA
The DNA here is from genome assembly GCA_004026805.1 of Lasiurus borealis. Classification (NCBI taxonomy): domain Eukaryota; kingdom Metazoa; phylum Chordata; class Mammalia; order Chiroptera; family Vespertilionidae; genus Lasiurus; species Lasiurus borealis. The sequence goes on from PVJN01003254.1 coordinate 62,859, forward strand.
TTTTGTTTTGGTTCTTGATTTTCCAAAATTTCTTGTCAAGTAACAGTGCACTATTTAAATCTAGAAACTGCTTGAGGTTTTCAGAAACAAACAGTAAGTTGTGGATACTTACGTGAAATTGAAAATTAGCAAATGTGCACTGTTAATAACTTAGATTAGAAGTAAGATGCTTAGGTTTGAATCCCAGCTCCACCACTTACCAGCTGGGTGCATTTGTACAAGTTACCTAACCAAGCAGTACCTACTTCCTTTAACCATGCCTATTTCGTGAAATTGCAATACTGACTGTATTATTTCACACATATGAAGTGTTTAGAACAGTACACTGCTTAACTAAATTAAGTGCTCAATAGCCATCGGTTATTAGATTAATCATCAGCTAGGTTTCGACAGCATCTGCCTCTGACAATTTCTAATAATGACTCTGGGGCAGCAAATTTAATCTGGTCCTGGCCTCAGTGGGGCCTCTTTAAAACAGAAGTGTTATATTTTAACACACAAAGTGCATTTCAAAGAGAAATTTCCAAGCTACACACAAAAAGAAAACTTTTTTTTCTGGGTTCCAATCTACCCCCAGTTTCATACTTCCTTAATCTCAGTCTAGAAAATCATTCTCTTATCCCTTTCACATGACCGGCAATAGGCAGAAAGACTTCCTGATCAAGCCCACCTGCTTCTAAATAGGGTAGCTTACGTCTGATGTGATACCTTTTTTTTTTATTTGTTTTTACATATCTCCCCATTGCCCCCCTCTCCCTCCCAGGCAAACCCCAACCCCCAGGGTCTATGTTCATTGGTTATGCTTATATGCAAGCATACAAGTCCTTTGATTGATCTCTTATCTACCTCACCTAACTTTAATCTTCCTGCTGTAATTTCACAGTGAGTTTGAAGCTTTACTGTCTCTGTATCTATCCTTTTGTTCATCAGTTTATAATGTTCTTTATTACCCACAAATGAGTGAGATCATGTGATGCTTCTCCTTCATTGACTGGCTTATTTCACTAAGCATAAGGTTCTCCAGTTCCAACCAGGTTGCTGCAAATGGTAAGAATTCCTTCTTTTTAATGGCAGCATGGAATTCCATTGTGTAGATGTACCACAGTTTTCTGATCCACTCATCTGCTGATGGGCAACTAGGCTGTTTCCAAATTGTAGCTATTGTAAATTGTGCTGCTATGAGCGTAGGGGTGCATAAATCCTTTCTGATTGGTGCTTGTAATTTCTTAGGATAAATTCCTAAGAGTGGAATTACAGGGTCAAATGGGAGACCATTCTTATACGTGTGATTGAAATTGAAAGTAAAAAGCATTGTACTCAAAATCTTTTTTTTTTTTCTAACAAGTACTTTAATGTTTCATTTATTTTTGGGTTCAGGCATTCATTTCCTGTCCTGCTTTAGATGGTTATACACACCATCATCACCAAATGGCCTGCCTGTGCTTTGGTGAAAATGTTACTCCTCTCTCCCACTGATGAGGTCTCAGTATTGCGACTTCCTTTGAGATTAGCGTGAGATTGGAGCAATGAAGCTTTCTGTCATGTTTATGAGCCATTGCATGATTCAAAACTCACTCTCTTTACCTCTTTCTTTTGGCCACACAAAGGGTGTGTACCTCAGAAGGGCTGCTCCTTCAGCTTGAGTACTGAAAAATAGAGAACCTGAGACAATTGGAGGTAGATGCAGCCAAAAACTCATCGTAGACCATCCATCTGTAATGTGAGCAAGAAATAAGTGTTATTGTAAGCCATGCAGATTTTGGAGATGTTTGCTATGCTGTAAGGATGAATGATACATGACATAACTCCTAAAATGCAAGTCTGAGCAGTTATACATCTGTTTCATTATTCCTGACCGGGCTATAGGGGTCTTACTTTTATTCGCTTTATGTTTACCGAGTTCATTCTGAATTGTAAGGATGGTTATTTTCATTCTGTGCCTTAGCATTGAACATTTTTTTATATGGAACTGACAGAAAATCTCAGCCAAAAGTGCTTTAGAAAAAAAAAAGGTGAAATTTATTGGTACACATCACTCACAATTTATGAGCTTTGAGGAGAAATAAAATCTGAGATTCAAATAATTTCCCCAAGCCAAATCCTTTTTCAGTCCTACTCAGTTCTAGGTTCATTGTCAAGATCCAGGTGGTATCATGGTGGCTGCCAACTACAATTGGCTTCCATTTTCAGAAGGACAGTTATAATTGTAATAATCTTCAAGCACTTTTAATATGCTGTGTACTCATAAGGAATTTATATGAGTTAACTCATTTCATCTTTACAATTATTCTGTGAAGTAGAAATTAATATTATCCTTATTTTATAAGGAAATAGATGCATGGGATATTAGGATGCCTCATCATAACCACTTTCAACTCGGGCCTTATGGAATAGATCAGTGGTTGGCAAATGGTGGTTCTGTTGACTAAAATGAGTTTGCCGACCACTGGCATAGATTATATACTGTAAAAGCATTTAAACAAAAATCTTAAATCTTACTTTTAAATAGTTCAAAGTGTGTCCTGATTCTATCACTAACTGAATCCCTATTTTAATAAAATCTGATGCTCTAAATGTTTTCAGCTGAGACAGATGTTCTCTATTTAGCTGAGCCGAATTTTTTCACTTGTAGAATACACAGACAAAATGATGGCGAGAGCATTCCTCAGAGAAAAACACAGGCACCGTTGTTGGGTGAAATGCTGATGTACGCAATGTCAAGAAGTTTGAGCATCTGATAACGTTATGCCACTTGTAGACTAACAAGTTAGCCTGCCAATCACTCATGGCTACTGAGGGAAGACGGGAAATCCCTGGCTCAGCTACAAAGGACTTGGTTAGGATAAAGCTGCAAGAACTTGGTGTTCTCAGCACTTCCGTGTGTCCGGAGGGGGCGAGACAGAGCAGACAAGGTGTTAGTGTAGTTAGCTAGTTAGGTATCAGCAAAGAAGGAGAAAGCTAAACAGGCCAACCCTGATTAAGACTAGAAGCTACATGCCGAGATCAGTTTGGTTCAGTGGATAGAGTGTCGGCCTGTGCACTGAAGGGTCCCAGGTTTGATTCCAGTGGGGAGCGTGCAGGAGGCAGCTGATCCATGTTTCTCTCTTATCAATGTTTCTAGCTCGTTGTCCCTCTCCCTTCCTCTGTAAAAAATCAATAAAATATATTTAAAAAAAGAAGACTAGAAGCTACAGCTTTGCAGCCTCTCCAGCAGGCAAACACATCCTTAGCCAAAGGGACGTAAAACCTGTTTTCCAATCTCCCCAGAGAACAACCCACTAGCTCTCCCAGATTACCAGGTTGGAGGGTTACACACCAAGGAGAGAATTCCTCTGCTGGGCTTACCTGCAGTAGAAGCCAAGGTGGCACAGGGGAAGGAGAGCGCATGCTCTGTAGAAGTCAGAGGAGGAAGCAGAACTTTGAGGTGAGCCCTGGAGGAACCAAAATCATTAGCAGAAAGGGGAGGGTCTAGCCTGGGGAAAGGATGGGATAGGATAAAGGCATGTGATTCCAGAAGATTCAGGAATTTGGTTAGTGGGTGGGCCCAGCACAGATTCTAGAAGTAGGATCACTGGGTCAAATGGGAGTTCCATTTTTAGTTTTGTGAGGAAACTCCATACTGTTCTCCACAGTGGCTGTACCAGTCTGCATTCCCACCAATAGTGCACGAGGGTTCCTTTTTCTCCATATCCTCTCCAGACTTGTCCTTTGTTGACTTGTTGATGATTGCCAGGTGTGAGGTGTTACCGGCATGGTCATTTTGATTTGCATCTCTCGGATAATTAGTATCTCTCAGATGATTATTGACTTTGAGCATCTTTTGGCCTTCTGTGTGTCTACTTTAGAAAAGTAATAATTTAGGTCCTTTGCCTACTTTTTGATTGGATTGTTTATCTTTATTTTGTTAAGTTGTATGAACTCCCTATACATTTTGGAGGTTAAATCTCTGTTGGATATAATATTGGCAAATATATTCTCCCGTGTAGTGGCTTCTCTTGTTTTGTTGATGATTTCCTTTGTTGTTCAGAAGCTTTTTATTTTGATGTAGTCCCATTTGTTTATTTACTCCTTAGTATTCATTGTCCTAGGAGATGTATTGGTAAAGATATTGGAAGACATATGTCTGATATTTTGCTGCCTTTGGTTCTTCTATGATTTTTATGGTTTCCCATCTTATATTTAAGTCTTTTATCCATTATTTATTTATTTGTTTGGTTGGTTAATCCTCACCTGAGGATTTTTAGAGAGAGTGGAAGGGAAGGGGAGAAACACACAGAAACATAGATGTGAGAGAGACACTTGGAATCAAACCTGGGAGGCTTCGGTCCGCAGGAGGAGGGCTAGGGCTTTGGAACACATTTTAAACACTGTGGAACCACTTACAAAGATGCTGTTCCTGATTTTTAATAATCTTGTTAAAGTACTTTAACCTGATAGTTTTGGGTTGTCCCTATTCCTCTTAGGGCAGTGGTTCATTGAAAAATAATTTTATGGTTGGGGGGTCACCACAACATGAGGAACTGCATTAAAGGGATGTGGCATTAGGAAGGTTGAGAACCACTGTCTTAGGGTCATTGTGATCACAAAGGTCAGGAAGGTTTTCAGGAAACAGCCATGTCTCAAAGACTATGTGTCTACATGCCATTTCTATACCCCTTTTCTAGTCCACTCCTTTTCTGAACCATCTCTTAACCCCTGGTGTGCAGAGGAGCTGGTGAGAGGGAGGAGCGCTCACAGGGAAGCTATGTTCTTCTGATCCTTTGCCTTTCCAAATCTTTTGTGGAAACTTTTTGCTGTTGTTATTCTTTTAAAAGAATCAAGGCACCTGAAAAGTAAAATCCAGCCAACACCTGGTTTTCCCCTCCTCTAATGTTTGCTGTAACATCATTTCTCTTAGGTAGGAAACTCAGACTAACCTAAGGAAGATGGAAATAGAAAACGAAATACTGGAGAAGGATAATTGTGAATGTTTCAACATATGTTTTCCTGTTCCAGAGATTTGTTGCAAACTTAAAATCCAAAGAATAGATCAAGCCACAAATAAAACCATGCTATGATAGTTGGCCTGAGAAAAAATACTGATGATATATTTTAGAACAAGGAACATCTAAGAAAAAAAAATAATCATGGATTCATGGAATGTATCTTCTTGGAAGATGATACTGAGTATAGTGCAAGGAATAAATTGCTTGAAATCACTACAAATAATTCCCTCAGATTAGATCCAAATGAAGGTCAGAAAACTAGAAATTGTCTATAAATGTCATAGATAACAACATGAAGAGTTTTCCATAATATATTTAAGGAAAATGAAACACATTGTAATGAAATTTGAAAAGGATACCTCACTTTTTATATTAGTGAAAGGAAGATTTTTATTGTATGTCTTGTTAATTTAATTTTTAATGAAAAAGCATTAACAATTTGAGTTATACAACTTTATCTACAAAAGGAATAATGGGGTAAAAGAACACATACAATCTAGAGCTAACAACAGTCCTGGTCACTAACTTTGGGATTATTAGGCTTTCTTAAATAATTTATTTGTAAATATTTGATAAATATAAGAGATGTTAGTACCTATAAAACTCAACCAATTCTTTCTGGATGTACAGACAACTTAGAGAACAGAAGAGAGTAGAACTGGTCATAATCAGTCTTACAATATTTTGTTTAGGTTCCTACTTTAGCTTTAAATTTCATTAGCCCTTTGCTATGAATCTTTTTAATACATATTTTATTGATTTTTTAATTTTTTTAGAGAAAGGGAGAGTGAGAGAGAGATAGAAATATCAATGATGAGAGAGAATTATAGATTGGCTGCCTCCTGCATACCCACTACAGAAGATTGAGCCCACAACACAGGCATGTGCCCTTGGCAGGCATTGAACCTGGAACCCTTCAGTCCACAGGCTGATGCTCTATCCATTGAGCAAAACCAGCTAGGACTGCAATTAATCTTTTAGTTAAACTATTTTGGAATTTAAGCCTTTTGAAGGCTTAGGCAAACCAACTAAAATAGGTTTCTTATTTCATTTGTTTAATTTGAGAACCCTTGCTTTCAAGGCCACTTCTTAAATGAACAATCTTGTTTAATTCAAATATTCCCCATAATGGCCATTGTAATTCTAAGTTGTTTAGTGAGATTTTGATAAGTCATTGGAATATCAATATGTCTCCTCTTTGTGGTAACATTTGTTACTATCAAAAAGGTACGTTTGAAATTGAATGCAAATTTTCTTTATTTTCCCAGTACTACTCTCCTCCATCTGTTTCTTCCTGGGATTGTTGATAGTCTCTGGAGAGCTATCTGTCCAGTTATCCAGGTCATAGTCTTAGAAACATTTTAAGAAGAAAAGATTAGAATGATCAGATGGGAGACACACTTCTTTCTCATTGGAATTTCCAGCTCTTTTAATCATATTTGATAAGGATTAGTTGCTTGACATGTTTAAGGAAATGTTTAGAGAAGTTGCAAGAAGACATGTGTTTATGCAGGACTTGGATTTCAGACAGCTTTCTTTAAAAAAAAAAAAACTTTATTGTTGAAAGTGTTACATATGTCCCCTTATTTTCTCCCATTGACCCCTTCTAGCCCGCCCCTGCCCCTTGTTCCCTGCCCCAGGCCTTCAGCACCCTATTGTCTGTGTTCATGTGTTATGCATGTACTAGTATGCATATAAGTTCTTTGGCTGATCTCTTCACCCCCACCACCACCCCCGCCTTTCTTTGAGATTTAACACTCTGTTCCATGTTTTCATGTCTCAGGATGCCTTTTGTTCATTATTTTATTTTACAGACAATTTTCTTTAGACTCTTTTTTTAAAATATATTTTATTGATTTTTTACAGAGAGGAAGGGAGAGAGATAGAAAGTCAGAAACATAAATGAGAGAGAAACATTGATCAGCCGCCTCCTGCACGCCCCACTGTGGAGATGTGCCCGCAAGCAAGGTACATGCCCCCAACTGGAATTGAACCTGGGACCTTTCAGTCCACAGGCCGATGCTCTATCCACTGAGCCAAACCCGTCTCAGCTCTTTAGACTCTTATGATCTCTCCCTGCACTGTGGCTGGCTATCAATACCTCTATCCAAAGCAAGGGTTTTCAACAGTCATGCCCTGACCTAGTCCATACTCTGGGCAACTGTTGGTGACAACAGGAAAGAGTGAGCAAGAAACAAATAACATTTCATTATGGAAAATCCAGATATTTAACATGGCCCATCCATGGCATATGAGTGTTCATTAAAAATCCAGCAGAGACCAGTTTGGCTCAGTGGATAGAGTGTTGGCCTACGGACTGAAAGGTCCCAGGTTCCATTCCGGTCAAGGGCATGTACCTTGCTTGCGGGCACATCTCCACAGTGGGGCGTGCAGGAGGCGGCTGATCGATGTTCCTCTCTCATCGATGTTTCTGACTTTCTATCTCTCTCCCTTCCTCTCTGTAAAAAAAATCAATAATAAAAAAAAATATACATATATATATGAAAATCCAGCTGAGCCTGACTGGTTTGGCTCAGTGGGTAGAGCCTCAGCCTGTGGACTGAGAGTTCCCGAGTTCGATTCCGGTCCAGGGCATGTACCTTGGTTGTAGGCACATCCCCAGTAGAAGGTGTGCAGGAAGCAGCTGGTCGATGTTTCTCTGGCATCAATGTTTCTAACTCTCTATCCCTCTCCCTTACTCTCTGTAAAAAAATCAATAAAATATATTTTTAAAAAATCTAGCTGAAAAGGAAATATAGATTTACTACACAGAATATTCACAATTTGAAACAAACTATATGTTGATTGTAAGTTCATGAACCAGAATTGTTGTTTTCCTTAAATGGCTAAGCGATTCCATACGTTTTCACAACATGAAAACTTGTAACTTTTTCTTTGAAAATATATTTGATCCTATCTTTTAAGGCCATGGTTGGCAAACTGAGAGCCACATGTGGCTCTTTGGCCCCTTGAGTGTGGCTCTTCCACAAAATACCACAGCCTGGGCAAGTCTATTTTGAAGAAATGGTGTTAGAAGAAGTTTAAGTTTAAAATTTTTGGCTCTCAAAAGAAATTTCAATTTTTGTACTAATATTTGTCTCCGTTGACTAATGAGTTTGCCAACCACTGCAAGGCAAAATTACTTTGAAATTTAGAAAGCTCTAAGAAACCAAACCTGATATAGCAGTTTTGTGGATTAACAGGTTTGTTTTGTGTATTACTGTTGACACTATACAAGTATTCTGTTCTCTTAAGCAAATTTTATAAAACCTGTAAGTTTTATTTCAATGAAAATTATTATATTTGTCAATGTTTAAAATGATATTATTAAAGTTGTTCTTTTCATTTCCTTGTTTAAACAAGTGAGGGATATGCTGCAAAACAATTATATAATAAAAGTCATCCTTATTAAGTGCAGAACTCTATCCAGGATTTCCATTGTCATATCTCTCATATTATTTATTTCAAATGCCACTAATTAATATTGGGATGTATTAAAAACTAGTCCAAATATCAGCATTGGTTGATTTCTGTTAAATTAGCAGAAACTTTGATGGTTAAGTATCTTGGGTCTGATGTGTAAAAATGCCTTTAACCTTCAGCTTTCTGTGGATTATTATATTATTAGTATTATTTTTCAGTATGAGTGTTAGATGCTATTAGTGACACTGTTTATGTTTGTTTACCTATATATTTTTATTAAATAATATTGCTGTTAATATCACCTTGCAAATACAAATGGCATAAATAGGTTGTTATTCTGAAATTTAATTAATTAATAAACACAGAAAATTAAATGCAATTTACGTTCTTTTCATAAGGAACTGCCCAAAATAAACATTAATAAATCACATGAAGATATCAATTACAATATTAACATTTATCATATTGCAATTTAAAAAAATCTACCATATTCATGGTTTTCTTTAGTACAGTTTGGATTGAGAATTATATTATGAAAGTAAGCAGTGTTAATTTTAACCATAATTAGAATGAATGTTGTATCAATAACTTCTTGATAATTCTAGACTAGAAATTATAATCAGTGGACAGAGGAAAAAGAATTAGTTAGATCAATTGCCTCTACTTTACTATGGTGATTTTAAAATATCATGTTGTGTATATCCTTTACCATATTTGCTCTACCTTTTATACAGAGATTGCTTTGCTCCTTATTGGTAGATTACTATGGCACTTAGACTTTTTCTACCCAGCATAGAAAAGTTGGAATAATTATATATCAAGTTCATGGGGGCAGAACTTGACATTGTTGATAGTTGAGTGTCCTTCAAAATGTGTCCAAAATAACTTGTTGAGCATTACCATGTTCCACATGGTATTTTCTGAATAAGTATTTGTAGTGATGCATTTTAAACAAATTTACTATGAACATATATGTCTAACCCTGGGCTGCCTGAGATGTACATAGTAGATGGACCAAGAAAATAAGTAGATATAAGTAAGCTAACAGAGAATGTGTGACTATGATTTGATTTTTTTTTGAGAACAAAAGAGTACCTGTTATTTATGTGCTTAAGGTTGTAAGAGTAACTCTTAATAGAACATAAGGGTCACTCAAGGAGGTCCTGATGTCCCCCAAAACCTATATGAGTAGCATCTCTTAGTTTAGAGAGATATATAGAACACATTCCTATGAAATGAGAAAATCTTTTATCTAATTACCATTTACAGATAAGTTATTTTTAAAGAAAAACTAGAATATCCTATCTAATAAAAGAGTAATATGCAAATTGACTATACCTCTACTACACCACCAGCCACACCCACCAGCCACACCCACTAGCCAATCAGGAGCGAGTGTGAAAATTAACCCCAACCAAGATAGCTGTGGCCACAAGGGAGGCTTGGGTTTCTCTGTGATAGAAGAAGCCAAGTTTTCCATACACCCTGGCTGGCCTAAGTCTCCACTCAAGGCTACAAAGTTTCAATTATAGAAGATAAATAAATCCCAACAGAAATGGCTACAGCCACTGAGCAAGAAGGTTTGGCTCTACTCCAAGCTACAAAGTTTCAATTGTAGAAGATAAATAAATCCCAGATACCAGGGCCTCCACTTGGGTCAACAGGGGGAGTGGCCAGACTGCAAACCACCACAGGCCCCTCGCCCAGGCCACCTCATACTCCAAGGAAATCTCCACTCTGATCCAAGGCACCCCTCAGGGCAAACCAGCTGGCCCCCACCCATGCACCAGGCTTCTATCCTATCTATTAAAAGAGTAATATGCAGATTGACCATCACTCCAACACACAAGATGACTGCCCCGATGTGGTCAAAGATCCTTCCCCCATGTGGCACAAGATGGCCACCATAAGATGCCAGCAGGGGAGGGCAGTTGGCAGGGACCAGGCCTGCAAGGGAGTGTATTTGAAGGGAATCAAGCCTGCAGGGGAGGGCAGTTAGGGATGACCGGGCCAGCAGAGGAGTGAAGTTGTGGTGGGGACACCGTTCTGCATGGGAAGGCAGTTGGGAGGGACCAGGACTGCAGGGGAGGGCAGGCAAATAGGCTACACACAGATTGATTGATAAAGAACAAAAGAAAGATTTCTTTTTGATTCTGCATATCTTCTCTCCTATTATTAAAACATTAATATTGTTCAATGTGTATTTCTATAGCTCGACAATATAGTTTTTAGATTTATTATATAAAGAATATTTATAAGGTTCAAAATAACTTCATGAGTCCTGGATCAAGAGACCAGAAAATAAGGAGAATATTTTTTTAAAAATCTGAAAGAATTAAGCCTTTGTCAGTTATTGTGATGATAAAAGTAGGAGTCTAAACCAGCGAAAGCATTGATTTCCTCTATTCCATTCCACCCCGCTTCCAGAAATTCTATAGTGCTTTCTACTGTAATGAAAAAGAAACTTCATTCTATTAAGTTGTTATTTAATTATCAAAGGATGCAGTGTTGTATAACTTTTTCATTATTTCTTTTTTCATATGTGTAAAATCTATCTCTATATATAAAAGGCTAAGTGCCCATCATATTTGAAACAACCAAATAGACAACCGAACAGGCTGTGTGGGGCAACCAGGCCAATAGGGGGGTTAGTGAGTGGCAACCAAATAACTGTACAGCAGGGTGTATGGGGGGAACAGGCCAGCATGGGAGTTATTGAGGGGTGTCCAAACAACTGAGTAACAGGCTGCATGGGTCTACCAGGCCCTCAGGGGTGGCAGTTGGGGGCAACCAGACTGGTGGGGGGGCAGTTGGGGTTATCCACACTGGCAGAGGGTGAAGTAAGCAGTGACCAGGCTAGCGGGAGGGCACTAAGGGGTGACCAGGCCAGTGAAGGGAGTAGTTGGGAGCTCCCTGGCCAACGGGGAGCGGGAGACAGTTGGGAGTGACCAGGCCAGCAAGAGAGGGGCATTTAGGTGTGATCAAGCAGGCGGATGAGCAGTTAGGATCCAGTGGTCTGGATTGTGAGAGGAATCCCAGATTGGAGAGGGTGCAGGCTGGGCGGAGGGGACCCCCTCATGCACAAATTTCATGCACCAGGCCTCTAGTATTTTTATAAAACAAATGTTGAAAGCTGTATTGCTGTAAATATGTATGTAATCACATTTATCAGTGTTGAATTTTGCTTTTGCTGAGTAAAAGAATTTTTATAATTACAAATGCAGAAATAAGTTACATTGTTTAATTTTCCTTTGTTTTATTGAATAATTTTAAAGTTTTCTATTTTCCCAGTATATAATTATAATGTAGTTTAAAAATAATAATTTTTGGATAGTAGTGATCTACTATCCCACCTGTAATATTGTTGTCCCAATGTGATTTCACATAGAGTTCATTTTCTCCCTTTAATTTTTAAGATATGCTGTATACTATACCAAAACTCCATTTGTGATTGAGTATGTTTGTAAGCAATTGATAATGAAGAATAAAAAGAAGGATTGAATGTCTAGATACAAAATTATTAATATAAAATGTCTCTAGTTACATAAGGATATCATAGTTTTGGAGATGGTAAAGGGGCCATAATTTTATCTATAATATTGTTCTCTTAATATTTGGGAAGCATGGAGTTTATACTGGATAGAAGTTTCACAGTTGTTTGAAAATTACTCACCAAGCATATCTGTATTACGTTTTAGTAATATAAAAGCCTTTGAAATAAAAATTTAGTATTCACTTAGTTTTCTTAGTGTCATAAAATAACCATCACTTAGCTATTTACTAATAAGGAGGTTCAGAAAATGACTGCATTACCAGATTAATCTAAAGAGTGATTTGTATTAAACACATGCCTGAAAATGACTTTCAGCTGACAGCATCTGCTTTTGTTAACTTATGATCCCAGCTTAATCTATTATTAGGAATGACCTTAGTATGTAGGCAGTACCTGGCAGCCATCTATGAGGTACTATTTTATGAGCATGAGGAAGGCCAAGTGCACAAAATTTATACCTTGCAACCTGTTATGGTCTCTGAACTCAATTATTAGAGATTTATTTCTTTGTTTTCAAACCCTTCTCAGTCTTCTGAAACACTATCAGAATGCAAATAGCCTTCAAGTTGTAAACTCTGAAACCATTCATTTACCTTAAAAAACAACAACAAAAACACTACCACCTCATTTAATTAGGACTTTTTACTATTCTAATCATGGGGAATGAATGTAAGTGATATAACAAATTCATGATGGAGTCTGGATTCAAGCCCAGGACTCCTGACTCTCAATCTGGAGATATTTTATAATAAATTTACTTCTACCAGTTAGCCAAAGGTTTTGTACATTTTTTCGGGAACATTTCTTTTACATGATTATCTCTCTAAAATTCACTAATCAATTCTTCTTGAATAGAAATAAAATAAAAATCTGTTTTAAACTCTCCCAACATACTCTTATAGTATTGAGAAAAAGACACACACTCACTGACTTCAGCACTGTAGTCTATTTACTTCAAAAATTCACAAAGCAACAAGGAAATTACCTTTTATTTTAAAAAAAGATTAAATAGCAAAAAACTGATGAAATAATCCCTATTTACTTATTTGCTAGGTAACAGCAAATACATTTAACTTTAAAATTTGGAACATTTTCCTTCATTTGCTCAACTAAAATATAGATCACAAAATAAAAACCCTTATATGTGATGAGCAGCCTCTAATGACTTCAAAATAAAAGTAAATTTCTTACTATTTCAAGGGGCTACTTTTCTTTCTTCACATTGACCGTAACAATTTGTTCAACCCCTGAATATGCTTGTCTATTACAGTTTCTGATAACACACTGCCTCATTCAAAGGAAACTGCCCCATATCTTATTGCTTATAAGACATTAACCACTGATATGTAGTCTCTCTCTTATTGTCTGATAATAACTATTATTGTCTGGATTTCATACAATTTCCACAATTCTCTTCCCCCTCTAACTTGAATATCTCGCATAATGGCTGGTACAGTTAGCCTTCATCTATTTTGGTATCTAGGAACTTTCGATCCACATCCTTTGTGCTTCTCACTCTATAAGTGATAAAGAGGTTTTATCTTGCATGTCAAATGCATTTGAGTGCAGCATGTATGAGATCTGAGTCAGCTTGGAGGACACTGGAGAGAGAAGGGATGAGAGAGAGGTTGAGTGGTTGCTATCTCAGACTGAATCTTGCTTCATACCTTTCCCTGTTAACTCTTAGATCAGTTCTCTCCTCCACGATATATCCATTGATGTTTGCATTTATCTCTAATTCAAACTTTATGATATTTTAAATATTTAGTTCATTAGTTAACGAGATGTATTCATCTGTGTATTTTTTATTTATATATTTTATTTTTTAAATCTTTATTGTTCAGATTATTACAGTTATTCCTCTTTTTCCCTCCATAACTCCCCTCCACCCGATTTCCACCACACCCCATGTCCTTATCCCCCACCCCTACTGTCCTCATCCATAGGTGTATGATTTTTATCCAGTCTCATCCCACATACTCAACACCCTTATACTCTCGAGGATTGTCAGTCCACTTCCTTTCTATACCCCTGATTCTAGTATATTCACCAGTGTTCTATTCATCAGATTTTTAATTCACTTGATTTTTAGATTCACTTGTTGATAGATATGTATTTGTTGTTCATAATTTTTATCTTTATCTTTTTCTTCTTCTTTCTCTCCTTAAAGAATAACTTTCAGCATTTCATATAATGCTGGTTTGGCGGTGATGAACTCCTTTAGCTTTTTCTTATCTGTGAAGCTCTTTATCTGACCTTCAGTTCTGAATGATAGCTTTATTGGTAGAATAATCTTGGTTGTAGGTTCTTGCTATTCATCATGTTGAATATTTCTTGCCACTCCCTTCTGGCCTGCATGTTTCTGTTGAGAAATCAACTGACAATCATACCCTTATAGGTAAATAACTGTTTTTCTCTTGCTGTTTTTAATATTCTCTCTTTGTCTTTTTCTCTTGACATTTTAATTATGATGTTTCTTGGTGCGGTCCTCTTTGGATTCCTTTTTTTGGGGGGCTCTGTGTGCTTCTTGGACTTATAAGTCCATTTCTTTCACCAGGTGGAGAAAATTTTCAGTCATTATTTCTTCAAATAGGTTTCCAGTATCTTGCTCTCTCTCTTCTTCTGGCACCCCCAAAATTCTGATGTATGCTTGAAGTTGTCCCAGAGGCTCCTTATACTATATTCATAGTTTTGGATTCTTTTTTCTTTTTTCTTTTCCAATAGGTTTTTTTTTTTTTTTTGTATTTCAAATCTTTGACTTGATTCTTGCGATCTTCTAGTCTTCTGTTGGATCTCTGTATATTATTTTTAATTTCAGTCAATGTATGCTTAATTTCTAGTTGGTCCTTTTTCACATCCTCAAAGGTCTTACTAAATTTATCAGCCTTTTCTAGAAAATTCTTGAAAATTCTTATAACCATGATTTTGAATTCTATACCCAGTAGTTTGCTTTCCTCCATTTCTTTCATTTGTGACCTGTTTCTTTGTCTCCGCATTTTGGCTGCTTCCCTGAGTTGATAGACTGGCTTTGTGTCCTAGGTGTCATATAGGGCCCAGTGGCTCAGCCTCCCCAGTTACCTGAGGTAGACACTCTTGGTGCACCCCTTTGTGGGCTATGTGCACAGTCTTATTGTAGTTAAGCCTTGATTGTTGTTGGTATCACTGGGAGGAACTGACCTACAGGCCAATTGGTTGTGAGGATCAGCTGTGTTTATGATGGGAGAACTTCTGTGCTGGCGACATCCTTATGGAGCAAGACTTGCTTCAGTGGGGCTTTGGTGCTCACTGAGTCTGCCCCTTGAGTGTGTCCCTTATGGGTCTGAGGAATTATAATCTGATGGTTCTACTCTGACCCCTAAGGACATTGGCTCTTAGATCTCCAAGGAGGTGCTAATTTAGCCTCTGTCTGAGGCTACCCAGCAGGACCTGTGGAGAGTTCTGCAGATTCTTCTTCATTGTTTGGGTTTTGGAGGGGGCCAGATGACACCCAGCTCTGAACCAATGCAAGCTACTGAGGGGCCTTGGGCCTTCTTTTGGATGTTCTGGGTCATTTTGAGTCAGCTGCAGTTTGTTAGGTAAGTTTAGTTTTCAAAGGACCAGACCATTCATATGTGTACAGCTTAAATGGGTTGGAGTCTCAGGGCAAAGCAAACAGTAATGGCTTCCCATCAGCCCTGCCCTAAGAGGCCCACAGGTCTCAGTGTCCTGAGGTAATCTTAGCAAGCACCTCTGAGAGAAAGCTGCTCTTGAGTTCCACCTGCTACAAGTCAGTCCAGTTTCTCCTCATATGAGTCTGAATCCCAAGAGTCTTGCCCAGAACTGGAATTCAGAGCAGTAGGGAGTTTGTGTCTCCCTGCAGATTGAAAAAGCCAGCCACGTACTCAGTTGCTAGCCTTCTCCCCATGTGCCTCCATACCTATGGACTTTACCTCAGCAGCTCCTCTGAATCTGAGTGTGCTTTTCTCTTCCTTTCTAGTTGTAGAATTTCTGCTTAGCCAGGCTTCCTGTGGCTTTGGATGATATCCATTTTGTCTTTAATTGTAAATTTGAAGTGGTTGTGCAGGGCATCAAGTTCAGGTGTTTACCCATGCTGCCATCTTAGTTTCATAGATCTCATCTGTGTGTGTTTTTTAAAAAATATAATCTATTGATTTCTTCAGAGAGGAAAGGAGAGGGATAGAGAGTTAGAAACATTGATGAGTCATCGATCAACTGCCTCCTAGTGGGGATAGTCCTGCAACCAAGGTACATGTCCTTGACCAGAATTGAATCTGGGACCTTTCAGTCTGCAGGGCAACACTCTATCCACTGAGCCAAACTGGTTTCGGCTCATCTGTGTATTTTTAATACACATGAAGGTATTTAGCATAAACCATAGGCCCAATATGTTAAATGAAAGCATTAGAACAATATGGGATACAAAAATTAACCTTAGTATAGTGAGATATCACTAATTTAAGTGGTATAAAAAATTGGAATACATATAAGGATTAGTAAATATTAGGATATTAAGTCTCAGAATGCCTAGAGAATGCAGTATTTGTGGAAAGCGTGTAATTATTCACTTAAAATATAAGTCAAATAAACCATATATAGTATATATGGTTATACACTGAGTGGTCAGATGATTATGATCTCTGAGTACATAATAATCTGGCCACTCAGTGTATATCTTATATAATAAATGGCTAATATGCAAATTATCCCCTTGACAAGCAGTTCCACCAGCAGGCAGGCCAGCCAACCACCTATGTCTCCTCCCCCTGGCCAGGCTGGCCAGAAACCATCCATGCACGAATTCATGCACTGAACAGATGAGCAGTTAGGAGCCAGTGGTCCCTCAAATATATATATGTATACACACATACACACACACACACACACACACACACACACTGAGTGGCCAGATTATTATGTGTTCAGAAATCATAATACTCTAGCCACTCAGTGTACATTATTTATAATGTAAAAATGTTCAAGTGACAGATGTGGTGCCAAGTATTAATAGCAATAAAAATGGATGGATGAATTAGCATGTGAATCTTTGTGAACATGTGTGTGTGCATGTGTGTGTGTGTGTGTGTATACACACACACACACACACACATATATATATATATATGTATATACATATATATATATATATATATATATATATGTATATACATATATATATATATGTAAAATCAAGTGTAGAAAGGCAAACAAACTTTAGCAGATTACTCTGGTCTGAAGGTTTTAGTGAATTCTTCATGCTAAATGAATTTAGCAATACAATTGGGTATGTTGTATTATTAATGATCCTAGAAAATAACATTTTATCTTGCAAAAGTTAATAGTGTTGAGAAAATAGTACAGATTATAGACATGATATATGGCATGAATCTGTATTCCAAAAGTCATCTTTTGCATTGAAATGAAGAATATGAATTATAAAATATAGTGAATCTAAAATGCATTACATGTTATTTCTTTTTGAAAGCATAATTCTAATCATTTAAATATTAAATAGTTCAGATTTTTATCCATCTGCTGTTACTTAATTTTCTTCTCACTCATCTTTCTAGTTAGATTGCTGTTAATATTTTGATAAGAAACAGTGAACTGAGTATAATCTTTCTCAAAGTAAATATGCTCCTACTTCTGCTTCAATAAGAATGCTCAAAGCTGAATAGGCATATCTAAATCCTTCAGGAGAGTTCATTCAATGTGAAATTGAATAGATTTTCTGATAACTAAGAAAACATATCCTCTCACAGACTAAGTTTTATATCCAAAGTTGAACCTCTTCTTCAAATCTTCATCCCTGTCAATGGCTACAGCAATGATCTAACACTGTTCCAGAAACACTTTCTTATTCCTTCTTTACTTCTTCTTTGTGCTCTTACATAACTGAGCCTCATTTTCTTTTTCTGAAGAAAGAGGATATTGAAATACAACCCCATTTAACACCAACATACAACAGCGGCATGTAATAGATATCTATAATAATAAAAGCATACTATGCAAATAGACCGAAGGCTGAAGAGTGGAATAACCATCCACATGACCTTCCAGATGAACTTCTGGATGAAGCTGGGGCTGTGAAGGCCTACTCTTACATGAATTTCATGCATTGGGCCTCTACCTTATAAATAGTAATGTCAAAATCACTTTAACCATCACCAGCAACAGGTTTGTCCAGTTCTTTCTATTCAACTCATATTCATTTGCACAGACCAAATTTTGTCCAGGATATTTAATTTGCTCTTTGGATTTTTGTTACTATATCTGTGTTTATTAATAAATTGTTGGATGCATCTTTTTCACTTTTGTACATTCCACTTTACAAAATAATGTATCTCATCTAATTTATATCATGTAAGAAAAAAACCTAACAGCAATATCTGTTTATAATTCTGACATTAAAAACCTTGTATTAATGTATTCCACCATACTTATATTACCTCTTCTTTTTTTATTCACTTATTATTTTGGCTAATTTTTCACTGGAATTTACTGAGCAATTATTCTGAAATTGTTAAATTGTGACATAATTTACATTAGAAAGGAATGAAAATAGTATGGGTACTCTAGAAAGCAATTTGCCAATGCTTAGTAATATTGAAATTTTGAATATTTACATTTCACCTAAACCACTCCTAGAAATACACTCAAGGGGCATTTTGGCTACCCAATGAGATGTGTACTTGGCTGTTCACTGGAGCTTTTTTTTTTTTGAAACAAATAAAATAGATACATTCATACAATTACTGGTAGGAATGGGTTTCACTATTTATTTTTTGTAATGAAACTTTTTTTTTCTGAGAATGGCTGTTGGGATTATAATGAACAGGATGCTTTTGTCTTTCTTCCCCCACATCATATGTTGAAACCCTACTCCTAATTTGAGGATATTTGTAAGCAAGACCTTTGGGAAGTAATCTGTATATATATAAAAGCCTAAATGATCATTATGACTGGCGAGTAGCTATGGTGCACACTGACCATCAGGGGGAAGATGCTCAACAAAGGAGTTTCCCTCTGGTCAGTGCACTCCCATAGCCAACCTCCTGTTGCTGGCAACAACTCATGGCCCCTCCCCCAGGCCTGCTGCCCTGGGGGTGCGATGGCCCCAATTGGCCCTGATCACCAGCCAGGCCGAGGGACCCCATCTGTGCACAAGGCCTCTTGTTAGGTCATAAAAATGGAGCCCTTGTAAGTAGAGGTCGCAGAGCTAGCTAGCTTCTTTTACCAGAGGAGAATACAAAGGAGGGCAGCTATCTGGATCCCAAATATTCAAGGGAACCAGATATTTCTGGCACTCTAACGTTAAACTCTGAGCCTGCAGCTCAATGAAAAATATTTCTGTTTATAATCTACCCAGTCTGTGCTTATTTAATTTTAGCATCCTAAACAAAATGAAGTGTATAAAGGAACATGTATAGTCAGTCAACTCCTCTGTGAGTTTGACTTTAGGATTAATGGACAGAAATAATTCCCACAATGGACTAGAGTGGATTTGGAAATAGCCGAACTGAATGATTTTGATGGCAGCATGGAAACTGAGGAGTATATGCCAGAAATTCATGGGTAAACTTACTGGTCATTATGAAAAGCATCAGAAATGTAGGTATAGCAAGAATAGTCACTTTGTCTCAGGTGAAAAAGTAGGATAAATTGTCAGGTTTTAGACACAAAGGATTTATTCTGTACACCAACAACTATAGTACTACTCTTCCAGTCCTATTATACATCATACATTTACACTGGAAAATACTCGATACATCATATATAGTTGATAGCCTATCTAATAAAATAGTAATATGCAAATTAACCATCCCTCTGCTACACCCACAAGCCATGCCCATTAGCCAATCAGGAGTGAGTATGCAAATCAACAGCAACCAACATGGCTATAGCCACAGTGTGAGCAAAAGGCTACGGTTTCCCTAGCAATAGAGGAAGCCAAGCTTTCCACACACCCTGCCAGGCTCAGGCCTCCACGCAAGTTTACAAAATTTCAATTATAGAAGATAAATCCCAGATACCAGAGCCTCTGGCCAGCCTGCAAACCACCACAGGCCCTCGATGTCCCATGCCCCAAGGAACCCCCACACTGATCTGGGACAGGGCAAACCAACTGGTCCTCTCCTGTGCACCAGGCCTCTATCCTATCTAATAAAAGAGTAATATGCAAATTGAATGTCATTCCAACACATAAGATGGCTGCCCCCATGTGGACAGAAGATAGCTAGCACAAGATGGCCAGCAGGAAAGGGCAGTTGGGAGGGACCAGGCCTGCAAGGGAGGGCAGTTGGGGGCAATCAAGCCTGTAGGGGAGGGCAATTGGGGTTGACCAGAATGGCAGAGAAAGGAAGTTGGGGGTGACTGGGCCTGCAGAGAAGGGCAGTTGTGGGGGATCTAGGCCTTCAGGGGAGAGAAATTGGGGGAGGGGGAGACCAGGCTTACAGGGGAGGGCAGTTAGGGGCAAACAGGCTAGCAGGGAAGCAGATAGGTATCAATCAGGTTGGCAGGGTAGTGGTTAGGGGGTGATCAGGCTGGCAGGCAGAAGCAGTTAGGGGCAATCAGGAAAGCAGGTAGGCATGCATTTGGGAGCCAGCAGTCCTGGACTATGAGAGAGATGTCTGAGTGCCCATTTAGGCCTAAACATGGAAGTTGGACATTCCTTGAGGGGTCACAGGCTGGAGAGGGTGCAGGCTGGGCTGAGGGACACACTCCCCTGGGCACGAATTTTGTGCACTGGGCTTCTAGGATCATAATGAATGTTAACATAACATACTACATGATGGAAAAGTAATGATCCAATTTTCAGATGATAGTACCATTACAAATTGTTAACAGACTGAATGCTGTGTTCCTTTAACCCCCAAAATTTGTATGTTAAATCCTACTGACCAAAGTGATTGTATGAGGTGGTAGGGTGATTAGTTCATGAGAATGGAGTCTTCAAGACAGGGACCTGTAGCCTTATAGAAGAAACCCCCAGAGCACGCATGACAAACTCAGACGCTAACATGGGCCAAATAAACGAGGCATGTGGCTCGCTGGCCATGAGTTTGACATGCTTGCCCCAGAGAGAGATCATTGCTCTTTCCACCATGTGAGGTTACAGCATAAAGACGGATGTCTAGGATTCGGGCCCTCACCAGGTACCAAATCCGCCTGCACATTGATCTTGACCTTTCCCAGCCTCTAGAACTGTGAGAAAAAATTTTCTAATGTTTTTCAGTTACACAGTTTGTTATAGCGACCCAAACAGACCAAGATGAGGGTTTACTATGTGCCAGACACTGTTCTGGTTTTACTTATTAAAATCACTACATTTAAACTTCAAAACAATCATAGGAGAAATATACATTGAAAATTATAATTTTACAGATGAAGCAATGGAGCTTTTGGGAAGTTGAACAATTTTGCTAAGTTCATGCAACTAGCTGGTGGTGGATTTCACATGTAATATCAAGTCTGTCTGCTTTGAGACCATATATTTTAAATATAATTCATCTTAATTTTCTATATAATTCTACATTCAGAAGCTGTATATATATATATACATATATATATACTATATTTATATAAATATATATACTATATTTATATGAATACATATATATTTATGATATGTATTTATGTTAAGCCACTTAAATTTAAAATTTAAATATTGGTTTGAGTTTTATTAGTTAAGTGGCAGAGATTAAAGAAAAAACATAGCAAATTACAGAAGGCAGAAGGGGATATCATCAAAAGAGTTTCATCCTATTAAAATGTTTAAAGAAAAATTGAGTGTCAGTATTCTCCTTGAATTGTAAGATTCCACTCACATCAGACTTTTCTGAAGTCTAAAAGTTAATGAGCTGTGCTTTAATTTTACAGATGGGTATTAGAAACAGAGAAGAGTAGCAGCATTTGTTGTGGTTCTTAAATCTGAGACAGCTGATTTCAATATACCTTATATGTATAATTCAACTTAAATTTTTAAAAATATTATGAGGCTGGCAATTCAGGTTTTCTTATTGGTGCTGCTGTTTGTTTTCCTGCTAGATTAAATATGAATGAATTGTCTGTTCTACTTAAAATGTATCTTACGTGTTCAGGTCTACTCTATGGTTCCACGCTTGAAACAAATAATTTCGCTTGTTGCTGTGGCAATCATCATCTTTTGATTTCACATCAAACCTTACCTATACATTGACCCCAGCTGGTTCAGACTTACCTAACAGTCTCAGTCGGTTCTCATCTCTAGTATATATTTTCTGTGTTTCCGTTTTTACTTCCTATTCTGTGTATATGAACATAGCGATATAATTTATTTGTCTGGAACTTGTTCATCCCATTGAAGTGTCTTTTCAGGGCAAGGAGCAAATAAAAAGTATAAATCTCAAACCACTTATTGCAATGCCTGGCACCTGAGAATGCACAGTAAATATGAGCGGATGACAAATAGCAGAGCCCTGAGAGGCATAAATGAAGACAAGGAGAGAGAAAATCTGGTGCCACAAAACACTGAAGCAACTTGTCTTGCTCTGCGAAACCTTCGAAGTTAAGGTCACAGAATCAAGTGCTGTGCTGATGAGCTCGCTAGCGCTCTCCCTTTTACAGCGCAGGGGACACAATGCTTAGTATTGGCCTTACTCTGATGGTGGCATGGTTTTGCCTGAGTGAGTGACAAGTAAAGTGGCATGTCATAGTGGCAATGGGACAAAGAAATGGATGGAGAGGAAAGGTAAAGCCATCAGCCTGATATGTACCTGATACATACTGACCAGGCTTTGCCAGTGTTGACTTGCTGAGTCAAACTTTAAGGGTGTCTTTTCTTTTTCTTTTTTTTTTTTTAATATATTTTATTGATTTTTTACAGAGAGGAAGGGAGAAAGTTAGAAACATCGATGAGAGACATCCATCAGCAGCCTCCTGCACGCCCCCTACTGGAGTTGTGCCCGCAAGCAAGGTTCATGCCCCTGACCAGAATCGAACCTGGGACCTTTCAGTCCGCAGGCCGACGCTCTATCCACTGAGCCAAACCGGTCTCCGCAAGTGTGTCTTTTCTTAATATGAGGAAAATGAATTGACTAGAGGTATCAGAACATTGTCAGAGCTTCTGTTTCTTTTCTGGATTTAGTTCTAGAATAATTATGCTGATTATTCTGATGGAGAAAGACTGGAGTTATTTACCTTATATGGCACGATCAGCATTGTGTTATTTGAAACGAGGGCTTACTGGAAAAGGAAAGCTAAAATCCCAGCCGTTAGACAACAGAAACAACAGTTAGGCTTTTGCCCCAAAGTGAGAGTTGAGCTTTTGTCCTTATTTATATATATATATATATATATATTTTTTTTTAATTTTTCTTTAACTAATGTGACATTACTGTGTTGTTCTCTCTGGAGATATAGCACAAGTGTTGGAGATTCTACTTCCTCTAATGAATAAGCTTCAGTTACCCAAAGGTTGTGAATATAAATCTGCCCTTCGCTACATCGTATTATTTACTGTAAACATGTAAACAGTTACAAAAATACCATGTTCTTTTGCCTGAGATTTCTAAACCATAATAATTTGATCTTGTGCCACCATTACATATTCTTTTCTATGATGGTTGACACTGAAATTGCCAAAGAACTAAAGCTCAGTTGGGTGATTAAGGAAATTAAACATGTAGCAAAACATGACTAAAATGACACATGCTCTGAGACACAGGTTAACTGCAAGATTTTGGCTCAAAATGGAAATTTTATGTTAGTAGTAGTCGTCACATTTTTTGAATTCCAATCTCTAACTTACTCAAAGTTCAGGTTGATATTAATTCTTGTTTTATTTATTGTATTGCTGCACATTTATTAATTTTAGCTTGCAGTCATTTAACTTATCACCTGCAAATACTGGAATGACTTTTGGGGAAGTTTATTATCTATACATATAAAAGCCTAAATGACCAAATGGTTTCTATGACACATACTGACCACCAGGGGGTAGATGCTTAACACAAGAGCTGTCCCCAGCCCATACGCCTTAGTCACCATGGAATCGGCCAGCCAAACTCCCAATTCCTCCCCTAGGCAGGCAGGCCCTGAATGCCTAAATTGGGGCCAGGCCCCAGGCTGGGATGGGGAAACTGGGGGTGGGTGGCAGCGGACACAGGTGGTGTGGGAAGGCAGGGAGCAGGGAACTGCACAGTAACAGCATGCAGACAGCAAGGGAAGGAGGAGGTTGGGAGGCGGGGAACCTAATCAGCCCTGATCACCAGCCAGGCCTAGGGACCCTACCCGTTCATGGATTTCATGTACTGGGCCTCTAGTTTATTCTGGGAAGAAGGGAGGGACAAGTTTAAACAAGCCAGGGTTGAAATTTTTCATGCATTTTCATTGTTTGGTGTTATCAAAATCAATTGGGTCTAACCAACGGACCTTGGTTATCAAGAAGTACTAATGCTAGGAGGTACCAAGGTTTGCTAAATGTAGTTTCCATTCCTTATTGTAATGTGTCATGCTAGAAAGAGCACCTGTTTACCAGAGAACATAATGTGAAAATCAGGAGTTATAATTATTTTTTTAAATCATCATCATAATTGGGAATCCATGCTAGGGGCAGGATAAGCAATTGCAGTTTTCAGCACTTCATTCAACGAATATGGATTTTGTAATTATTATGTACCCAATAATGGGCCGAGGGAAAATCATGATCAGAAAAAGGAAATAAGTTACCAGGGAGAAGAAGGGTGGGGGATGGTTAAAGGGGGTCAAATATACTGTGACGGAATTCTGACTTTGTGCGGTGGACACAGAATGCAATATACAGATGATGGGTCATGGAATTGTACACTTGAAAACTATATAATTTTATTAACTAATGCCATCCCAGTAAATCTAAAGAGAAATACAAATTTTAAAAAAAAAGCAAACAAGTAGAATGAGGTGCATAAAGAATGAGAACAGCTAAATGTTATGACATCGCATTCGTGAATTCTGGACTTTTTTCTTGGGTGACTACTAATGGCCGTTATTAAGTGCGGAGTAATGCTAGGAGAACAGAAATCAGTCATGTTGAGAACACGTGACTTCCCAGTTTACTTAGTCACCTCCGCTTTTCCCTTTTCCTTTGAGAATGGTCGCAGGGCATTTCCATCTGCAGAATAAGTTATGATAAATATTAGCATAAATCAATACGGGATAATTATTATTGTCGGCAGGCAGTCCAATATTTCTGGAATGTTTTCAAGCTGAGAGGGCAGTGGACAAATGCAATAGCAAGGAGAACAAGTCGGAATGTTCACTCTCCTCATCTCTCTTGACTGAGAACTCAGTCATTTCCTTTTTTTTTTTCTTTTATGAAAACACCTCTAAATGCAAGTAAAACATTTGGAAAAGAACACATTTTTTACTTCTTTTCAAGCAAAAAAGTGTTACTTATTTAAGAGAGAGACTTGTTTATGACATAAACTTTGTTTTTATCTCATCGTAAGTGTAGAGCACTGGTTCCAAGTGTAATGTCATGTGACACTGGTCAGTTGTGGGTCACCTGCAGGAAAGGAGTGGACTTATTGCTTCTCTATTGGAAATGCTACAGCCCCATTTCTTCTAATCAGTAGCCTCTAAAATGGTAAAAAGCAAACATAAAAGTGTGTCGAAGTGAGAATGTCATCTATTATGTTTGTTTAAATCATGCGAGATTATTTATGTAAGGAAAACAAATATATATCCCTCCAGCCTACAGACGTGCTTACACACACATATGTAACAACTCCAAATGTGTGTAACTTATTTAAGTAAAATGAAGTTTTGTTTTGTGTTCTTGCCCTTTTATAACAAACTGCATTTCTAGTGGCTGGTCAATTTTGCTACTTGGTGGTTTGAGTCAGGAAACTAAGGCATGTTTGGGATATTGAAAAAATATCGCATATATTTACACAAATGTGAAATCCTAAGACAAATTTATAAGAGAACACGTGGTGCACTGAAGTAGCTGGTAAATGTTTGCCTTGTGTGCATTTTTATTTGTCTACACAGTTTGATTCAGCTGCGAGCAGTATTCTGCGTTCCCCGAGTTCGTTTTCATAAATTAAATCATGCATAACCCAACACAGAATTCCCATTACATTTTCACTAATATATCCATCACCCGAGAACAAATTTTTGGTTTCAATGAAAGCACTTTAGCAGAACTGACTGTGTTTATTTATCCTCATTCCTTCCATGTTGCCTCAAGATTTTGCAGTTTTCTAAAATAATTCTCCACATAGTGCATTTCTTGCTTGTCGTTGAAATTCTCTTACTCATAATTCTTTTATGAGAGAAAGAAGTTAGTCTGATAGAGAATGAAATGAAATTTCCCAAAATAAAAGAGAGAGGTGGATCTGAAAAAAAATTACCACAAGAATCTCATTGTTTGTTCATTCAGCATCTATGCATTCAATTGTAGATCTTTCCTCTCTCTTGAGTACCTTTTAGAATATGACATTCTTATTCTAAATGGCCTGGTCATTTCCCACTTGGTAATATGCAATTATTTAGAATTTAGGCAACAAACACATATGCATGTGTGCACACACACAGCTTACACATCACCATCTCTTCCTGGAAGATCCAAAAAATCTCTTGGGGCTTTGAGAGCCACATATGATGAATTCCCATGGTCCTTTGCAGAACTGACTTGAAACTGGGAATTCATCAGGACCGAGGCTAAGGCAGAAAGATTTTACTGCACTGATTCTGTCAATCAGGCTAGGCACTTCCATTAAACTTATATTGGACTTGAACTTTGGTTTAATTACCTCCTCAGGGGAATTGTTTGGAACATTTCTCTTTAATATATGATTAAATTCCACTGTTGTTTCTTCCGTCATTTGCCACCTTTTCCATATATCTAAAAGTTGAGTTCATTAGTCCATCAATATTACTAACTCAGGAGAAAGAGATTCTAATATATATATATATATATATATATATA
Organism: Lasiurus borealis; assembly: GCA_004026805.1. NCBI lineage: Eukaryota > Metazoa > Chordata > Mammalia > Chiroptera > Vespertilionidae > Lasiurus > Lasiurus borealis. The sequence goes on from PVJN01003254.1 coordinate 89,767, forward strand.
TATATATATATATATATATATATGAAAAAAAGAAAAACGAATTAAGAATGTTTTTTAGTGACATAAGCACTCCTAACAATTTTAATGCAAAATTAGTCTCCTGTATATGAGATGATTTTCAGGGATGAAAGATAATCTTGAATTCTTTAGAAAATGAATGTCACATGTTAAACTCACTTTTAGATTTTGGTATTAGAACCAGAAAAAAAGAACTTTCACAGCTTTACTTCCTGTTATTTATATAAATTAGGTGTAAATATGTTTTATTTCAAACTGTATATCTGAGCCAATATGATGCCTTCTTGACTTGATCCCTGTACCAGGTTTGGTATATACCATTATGCTTTGGTATACAGCAAAAATATTATTTTCTTTACTTAATTACTGTATTCTCAATTTGGGGTGTTAATATATTTATGTTAGTTAAAATAATACTGTTGTAAGTGTTGATAAGCCTTGAATGAATTCATTGACCTTTCAATAGGTCTGTGCAATTGTTAACACAAGAAAGAGAAGGCTAGTTTGGCAGAAAAAATATTGAAGTAAAGGAATGGAATTGTTGAATTCATGAATCAGAATCAATTTTTACTATTCTTTGATGAGCTTAAAATTAAAGTGATATGGCTTAAAGTCATGGCCTTCATTATTTATTAAGTTTTGCAGAATTACAGGGAGTCACTAGCAGAGAATAATAGATGATGGACTTTGAAAGCAGTGGGATACATATATGGACATAGTAATTCATATTGGAAGTATCTTCAATAAGCAACTTAACTTTATAATCTATAATTTAATTTATTTAATCTCTAAAAAACAAGATATTATACATTATTTAATGTGTGTGTGTGTGTGTGTGTGTGTGTGTGTGTGTGAAAAGTATTTATGCCACCATACAGTGTTCAGTATGTATTAGCTTTATTTTTTCTTTATTTTTATACTATTGGGTATAAGTAATTCTTTCATTTTTTTGTCCCATACTTTATTTTTTAATTTTCTTTATTGGGTAAAGTATTAGCTTTCTTTGGTTGGTTATTTGCATATTAATTTTGTATAACTGGCATGTTGATAAAAAGAAAGATGTTAAGGCTTTTTATACTTTCAATCAGGGACAGCTCTATGATACAACAGAGAATAGGGATTGCATAATTTTTAAGGAGTTGACTCCTTGAATTTGTAATGACACTATTTTGGAACATGCCTTCATGGTAGTGGTATCATTCAGCTCTCTGTTGCTAGACTATGTATTGCTATGTTCTATGCAAATTGTCTCTACATTTGCATATCTAATGCAGACTTTGGGACTTCATTACTCAAAAACTCACCCTCATTTCTTAGAGCATGTAACTTGAAGTGTAAACCCTTTTAAGTAGAGTTTAATTACTGCATTTTTCCAATTTGGCTGCTATCTAGCTTCCTTTGAATTCTACTGCAGCACTCCTGCCCCCATTACCTTCATGATATGAAAAAAAAATTGTTCTTTTCTGAACATATGGACAGTGGATTTTTAATGAATGATTTTTGAAAATTTAATTGGCTTAATATAAAATGTCAGCCAAAATGCTAAAAGTAGAGCCTGAGTATAAATATTTCTGATTGTTTAGAAAAAATGAAATGTGTGTATGATATTTTGTAAGCTATAAACATCAATTAAATATTCTAAAAATATTTATTTTACTTTATAGATCTTATCCTCAAAAATTAATGAAAAGCAAGGTGCTCACTCATTAAGTAGGCATTTGATACAATTCAGGAGTCTTCTACATTTATATTTTAAGGTTGAATTATAACTAAAAATAATGGATTTACTGTGTGAAAAAGTTCTTTAAAACAATTTTTAAACCTGAATTATTCACTATTTTTTAAAATTATTCCATTTTATTATGACTTAAGTTTTTCAGTTGATTAATTTTGTTAATCATGAAAAAAGTTCATGGACTTCTCCGATTTAAAGTTAGAATTTCAACCTGATAGTTGCATAACCTCCAACCACACATCTCCCCTAAGTGATTAAAATGACTAAAGATCCAGGCGCTATATCCTTTCTGAAAAATTTTGATGCATGCAATGGAATTAAATGTACTGTTGTGAAACTTCCTACAATATGGGAACAGACAAGCATTCAATTAATATTAAAACAAACAATAAAACAAAACTTGCTTGGGGAAAATTAAGAAAATGCATCAGCACAATTTAAATAAAACTCCCTGCTGTTATGCAAAACTGGTCTGATGACAGCAAAGGAATACAGAGCAAGTGATGGCAGCAAATAATCAGAGATGGTAGCTCCTGTGATTTGCAAAGACAGATTCCATGCTATGGGCATATGCTGTGGAACAATGGTCTCCCATAGTAGATATGTGTGGACGAAAATGAGGGTACCCCACTTGGAGCTTCCAGATGTGACAGTTATGCAAATAAAGACAGGAGTCTGTACTCTCAAATAACTCTCTCACATGAAGTCTAAAAGAAGAAAATTGTGAGATGGATCACAGCTATGCCTTACAAGTAAGTGCATGGATATTAAGGACAGCGTGTATATTTTACTTAAATAATTTTAACTTAAATCTGTTTTCTTTAATAATAACTATACAGAGTTCATAACTTTTAAAGATACATCACAAATCTTGTATCAAATATGTTAAAATTCTAAAACTTATATCTTGTTCGGTAAGATGATAATCATGTATGTGTCATACAAGTATATAAATCAGTGCATATTTAATATCTAATATCACAATTAGATATTCTTCTTCATAAATTAAAATATAAGAATGTGCTTGTTCCAAAAAAAGGGAATGCCGAGAAAAATATTATATTGTAAATATTTGTGAAAAAATATCTATAGTGAGACAACTTTATGAATAATATAATTTATAGAACTAATTTCTTCCAGAAGTAAAGGTTTTTATCACACAAGCAATTCCATTCAAGTGTGTAAGCACAGCTAGAACACATTATGAATAAATAAAACAGCAGTATCTCTCAAGAAATATTTCATTCTCTAAGAAGGAAATTCCTGAAATCTCAACACCTTATGATTTGGTATCATTTTGACAAAGTTAGAGATAAATGATAGCCTAATAAAAATGTTCACCTTATCACTTTTGATATTAGGAATGTATTTTTCCTTAAAGGATATTGTCACAGTTTGATATCTGCTGAAAATAATGCAACAAAGATTGGGATTGGCAGCATAAGGGGAAAGAGTGCCCTCTCTAATATTCCCTCAAAAGTAAAAGAAAGAGATAATGGTTTAGTTAAAAAAAATCTTTTGTAGTCAGAAAAAATACAATCATTTTTTTAAATTATTATTAGGTGCGGAATTGATGACAATTTTCAAGTGTCAGTAAACAGAAACAAAGTCATCTATAGTCTTCTTAGGTGTTTAGAGATACTATAGACCAGTGATTCTCAACCTTCCTAATGCCACGTCCCTTTAATGCAGTTCCTCATGTTGTGGTGACCCCCGACCATAAAATTATTTTCAACATGAGGAACTGCATTAAAGGGATGTGGCATTAGGAAGGTTGAGAACCACTGCTATAGACTCTCTGAGGACTCCATTACGGTGTCAAAGGCTAATTCTTCTTCCATGATGATATTTTTGCTTTTACTATTTTAAGGCTTTGATTGAATTTTCACCAAAGGTCAAAGTATGACTTTATTGCCTAAAAGGCCTGCTTTTGAGTCCAAAGAAAGTGTCAACTAAAATAAAGGATCTTTCACTAACACATCCACTTTTACCCTCAGGTTCACCAATTCTACTACAACGTAACTGAAGATAAGTAAATCTCTCAGGTTGGAAGAGGCAGGGGCAGGGCCGAGTTAGATATTTTTGCATCTGCAATGATATTAATTGTTTAGATGTTTTTATTTATTTATTTTTATTTTTATTTTTTAAATATATTTTATTGATTTTTTACAGAGAGGAAGGGAGAGAGATAGAAAGTCAGAAACATCAATGAGAGAGAGACATCGATCAGCCACCTCCTGCATGCCCCACAGTGGAGATGTGCCCGCAAGCAAGGTACATGCCCCCAACCGGAATCAGACCTGGGACCTTTCAGTCCACAAGCCGACGCTCTATCCACTGAGGCAAACCGGTCTCGGCTATTTAGATGTTTTTAAACACACTGCCTTGTGTATAGATTATAATGTGAAACACCATTTTCTCTGTTCCCATAAGAACTTTTGTATTCGCTTCTTAAAGGCAGCATGTTTTAGGGTAACATACTACTCCTTATCCAGATGGGATCAGACTTTTCAGGGCATGGTGGTACAGTTTGATCACGGTAGCAAGGGTGCCATCTTCTCTCTTCAAATGGATGAAAAAGTACTAAACTTTAAATAGACAAGAAACAGAGGAGAAAAGAAGCTAAAATCACAAATAACATAGTTTTCAATTCCCATAGATGCTTCCTTTTGGTGTGGTGGTGGTGCTAACACTTTCCATGAAATCAACCCTCTTAACAAATTAGTAGGTACAGTGTTAACAGCAAACATCATATTATAAAACAGAGTTCTAGAAATTATCCATATTTCATAATGGAGACTTGATATAGTTGAAGAGCAAATCCCCTTCTCTCCAACTCTAGCAACCACCACTCCACTTTCTGATTCTATGAGCTTGACTATTTCATATACTTCATACAAGTGGACTCATGCAATAACTGACCTTCAGTGACAGGCGTATTTTGTTTAGCATGGTATTTTCAAGTTTCATCCATGTTGTTGCATATTATAGGGTGCCCTGTTTTCGGGGGTATTTTGTGTGTGTTTGGTTTGGTTTTTAAGGCTGAATATTCCACTGCAAGTGTATGCTATATTTATATATTTTTTATTGTGTTACATGTATACATATCTTCCCATTGCCCCCTCCCTCCCAGGCATACCCCAACCCCCTAGTGTCTATGTTCATTGGTTATGCTTATATGTATGCATACAAGTCCTTTAATTGATCTCTTTCTTATCTACCCCATCTCTCCTTAACCTTCCTGCTGTAATTTGACAGTCTGTTTGAAGCTTTACTGCCTCTGTATCTATCCTTTTGTTCATCAGTTTACAATGTTCTTTATTATCCACAAATACTATATATATTTTTATTCATTCACTTATTGACAGACATTTATGTCATTTTCTTATCCTGGCTCTTGTGAGTACTGCTGCAGTGAACATGAACATCCAGACATCTCTTGGAGATTCTGATTTTTAGTTTTTTTTGAGGTAACTGTGTAGTATTCCATAGCAGCCTTTTACAGTGTACCTCCTCTCCTTTTTAACTCCCAGCAGTCCTGACAGGTGGCTGGTTTGCTTGACTATGTGTATGTGTGTGTTTATATCATTCTACCTCCAAAGAGAAATATACTTCTAACTAAGGCCAATGTTGAACATATGGAGAAAACCTAGTGTTCATACTTTTAAGTGTATCATATCCTATTTTAGATGAGATTGGTCATTAGTGTTTCTTGCAAGTGAGAAAACATGGAGGAAGGTGTGTGTGTGTGTGTGTGTGTGTGTGTGTGTGTGTGTGTTGGTTAAAGCATGGCTATATTGCAACAAAATACTGAAACCAGATTCTGCTCCCTGCTCTTTAAGTGAGTGACATGACATTGGGAAGTTATTTAAAATCTCTGTTGCTGCAGTTACAAATACTTAGTCCAATATAATAACTCGGAGAGCAGATGCCTACTTGGATAGTAAAGGGAAAATTCAAAATCAGTTTTTCAAATGATGAAAGACTTAAATGCTCAGAAATGTGTATATTACGATAGTACTGATGTCTTTAATACTTATTTGTATAAACATCCACCTTATGTTATAAATAGCAATAACTTTCTAGTACATATTTATGGCAGCTTTAAAAAATGGAGCCAGAAACACTTATTAACTTCACCCAAGTTTATCAGCTGAGGTTCAGGAATACGTCATTATCCGTGTGCATCATTATTGTGAGAAATAAATGAGATATCCGGGCAGAAAAGCCAGTGAGGCAGCTTACATAGCATCAGTTTGGGTCACATAGGGAAGCTGCACTTACATGATTATAGAAGCCTCCCAGGTAGCTACGTGTATAAGAGTATCCCAAAGACTTAGGGGCATTAGCGTGGGGAAAAATAAGAACTCAAAAGCATCACAAAAACAACAGCAACAACCAAACGCAACCTACATCATCCAAATTCCTGGGGATTAAGGGAAAACACAAAACTGAAATCAAATGACCAAAGTTCAGGTCTCGCTCCATTATTAGTAGCTGTGGCATGAAAAACTGTACAAGAGTTGTAATCTTCATGGCCTCTAGGTTGTAGTTTCCTGAACCGCCTTCTAGACATCAGTAAAAAAGAGGAAATCTCTTAGGAGGTGAAGTTGGAAAGGCCTAGTAAAAGGACGCTTCTCAATCATTTCAAACTCATATATGTCCTATTGCCTTCTCTTGATTTCCATTTGGATAGATGGTAGGCATACCAAATATTAAATCTCCAAATTCGAGTCCCAGAAATCCTCCCCCAAACCTGTTTCTCTGACAGTGTTTCTCAACTCAGTTATTGATAACCCCACATTTCCATTTGCGCAACCCCAAATCCTGAAGTCTACCTTGACTTCAAAATATATGTCCTTAATGATTGAAGGTATGGCAGACACTGTTCGCTCAAAAGTAAAGAATGTGCAAGGTCTTTTAGGAATTAGGCTGAGAACTGGACTGGCCTTACTTTAATGACCCAGGCAGGTCATGAGCAGCATACCAAGCAGTGAGGTAGAAAATCACACCTCACCCTCTCATTAGGAGGGTCTACTAGTCTCATGACAAAAGGAGTATAGACAGGAAGGTGAATAAGTGAGGACAAGAGGACAGTCCGCCAAAAGAATACATTTCATCTCCCCCTGGTGCCCCTGTACTTATTCATGGAACAAAACATGTGGAAGTAGTGGCAAAATGTTCTTCCTTCCTTCTTTTATAAAACAGCACTTTTTAGGGCAGTGGTTCTCAACCTGTGGTTCGCGACCCCTTTGGGGTCGAACGACCCTTTTCACAGGGGTCACCTAAGACCAGCGGAAAACACCTATTCCCCATGGTCTTAGGAACCAACACACGGCTCCTCGGTGTAGCAAAGTGTAGCAATGTAGTTTACTGTTGTCCTATGAAGACTGTTACCCATGTTACACCACGATTCAAGACAAAATTTCATTTATTTGTAATTAGAAATAAATATTTCACAATATATAATTACATATTGTTTTTGTGATTAATCCCTATGCTTTAATTATGTTCAATTTGTAACAATGAAAATACATCCTGCCTATCAGATATTTACATTACAGTTCATAACAGTAGCAAAATTACAGCTATGAAGCGGCAACGGAAATCATTTTATGGTTGGGGGTCACCACCACATGAGGAGCTGTCTTAAAGGGTCGCGGCCTTAGGAAGGTTGAGAACCACTGTTTTAGGGGAAGAGGTAAAGAATTAATAAGTAAGGAAAATGTAAGTAATGTCTAGCTTAGCATTAAGAGTAGATAAGTAGGATGTGTGGTTTTGGAGAAAATTTTATTTTGCTTAGCCAGGTAGCTGACATGTTAGTTGAGATACATAAAGGGAGACGTACAAGGAAAAGTCAACACTGAGGCCGAACAGCATAGTACATGCATACAGGTATACAGTAGGAGTGTGTGTGTGTGTGTGTGTGTGTGTGTGTGTGTGTGTGTGTGTATTGGTTAAAGCATGGCTATATTGCAACAAAATACTGAAATCAGATTCTACTCTCTGCTCTTTGAGTGACATGACATTGGGAAGTTATTTAAAATCTCTGTTGCTGCAGTTACAAATACTTAGTCCAATATAATAACTCGGAGAGCAGATGCCTACTTGGATAGTAAAGGGAAAATTCAAAATCAGTTTTTCAAATGATGAAAGGCTTAAATGCTCAGAAATGTACTTTATACCAGTACATTACGATAATACCGATGTCTTTTAATACTTATTTATATAAACATCCACCTTATGTTATAAATAACAATAACTTTCCAGTACATATTTTATGGCAGCTTCTTTCCATGATTTACTCATTTAATAGGTCATCTGTGTGAAATAAATGTGATTAGTATATTTATGTTATAGTTGAAAAAAACAAAATAGTTAAGGGGGCTAACCGTATGCCTGTAGAAGTAAGGCTACGGTAGTTGAAAGGGGAATTTGCACCCAGGTTTTCTGAGTTTAAAACTGTGTGTTTAGCTACTGTGCTCAATTCCATTATGTGTTACTTTGGAACATTTTAAGTCCTTTTATATTTGTGTCCTTCGTGTTATACAAGTAACAGATTAAATTTAAAAGGAAAAAGGTACAGAACCATTGCTCTTAATTGTATTTTTCCACATTTGAAATGTGTGTCCTGGACACTTCCACTTTCATTTTCCTGCTCAATGGTAACCATTTATAACAGTTTTTTTGAGCAGCATCAGGTTAATGATAAAGTTGAGAAGGTACAGAAAGTTCCCATATATACCCTGCCACTACATGTGCATAACTGCGTACATTGTCAACATTACTCACCAGAAGGGTGCCTCTCTCTCTCTCTCTCTCTCTCTCTCTCTCTGTCTCTCTCTCTCTCTGTCTCTCTCTGTCTCTCTCCCTTTTTACTTTTTAAGGGTGAACCTAATTGACACATTTTAATCAAATATTACAGTTTATGTTAAGGTTCTCTCTATGGATGTCATGCATTCTAAGGGTTTGAAAAAAGGTGTAATGTTATCCATCTATTCCTTCCCCTCCAACATCTTGAAAACACTTGTTTTTTATTGTCTCCTTAGTTTTCCTCAGAATGTCATAGAGTTGGAATCATACAGTATTTGGCCTTTTCATGTTGGTATCTTCCACTTAGTAATATGCACTGAAGTTCTTCCATATCTTTTCATGGCTTGATAAGCCGTTTCTTTTTAGCACTGAACAGTATTCCATTGTTGGGATGTACAACGGAGTGTTTATTATTTACTAGTGTCTCAGTGCATAGATTCATGAACATTGAAAGGAAATCAATTGGAATAAATATTTTAATATCACTATTTGTCCTTTCTCTATAAGAGAAGTGTCAACCAAATTGACAATGACAGATCAAAACACATGCATGTGATTGGGGCCAGCGAGAGCTTTATATGTATCGCACATGGGAGAGTCAACTTGGACACACACACACACACACACACACACACACACACGCACGCGCACGTGCATGCATACACATGTGCGCGGAAGACCTAGTGCATGAATTCATGCACCCATGGAATCCTTCCACCTGGTCTGCGGGGATCAGGCCAAAACCTGCTTTCTGACATCCCCTGAGGGGTCCTGGATTGCAAAAGGGCAGTACATGGGTAACGCACCCTGGAGTTGGGCTCCCTCCTCTCTGGTTCTGGGTGTGTCACCTAAGAACCACGGCTCAGCAGCTCCTACAGTGAGTGTTTGCCCCCTGGTGGTCAGTGCACATCATAGCTACCAGACTATAAATAGTTTAGGCTTATATACACAGTGGTACCTCGAGATACGAGTACCCTAACATACGAGATTTTTGAGATACGAGCTGTGGAGAGAGCGATTTTTGCTTTGAAATATGAGCAACATTTGAGATAGGAGTAATCGTGCTGATTGGCCGGCTGCACATGACCCACCAGTTTACTGCGACTCGAGCGTCTCATAGTTTCCCACACCTCAAGGTTACGGAACGAAATAAACTCGTATCTCGAGGTACCACTGTAATTTCAATTCTAACTATATATTAACACTGTAAAAGTAAAAGGCTATGCCAATCATTCCTGTAAATATACTTCTAGTTTTAGGTTATTTAGCTCATTGGCAACAAATCTGTAATTCTAAAAAACCTTGCAGACATTCTTATCTTCATGATCTAGGACCATTTCAACAAGACTGATGGAGTGATAACCCCCTCCCTCTCTAACTTGTTTTTAATCCTCAATTTCCTATCCACTTAAAAATAATGGTGCTGAAGTTATTATCCAATTTCAGAGTTATTAGCTAGCAACTCATAAGTGTTCATGTCAAGCTGTAATGCCTCTTCCTATCTGACAATTTCCTACTGATAGTGGCAGTGACTTGCCATTAATTATTTTGATATTTTTAATATTGCCGTATTTGTAAGCCCTTCTTCAGTTTTTCCATTTCTTCATATTTCCCACAGATTAACCCTTACCATCTGAAACACAGATATAATAATTTTATTTCTATGTTTAATGCTGATAAATGATGGCCACTTTTAAATGCTTACTGGTCAACAAACAAAGCAGCCTTAACATACGATATATGATTATCTATATTTTACCCCAAATTTCCTGAATCTGCACAGCAACTATTATCTATTTTGTTAACACTGAAACCATTTACCATTACTTGACCAGTGAATCCTTTTATTCATATCATATCTTTTATTTTCCCAACTATTTATGTATCTTGTCAAAATTAATCTTTCTAAAATGAGTGTGCATATGATTTTTACTAAATGTCACAGTTCTATTGGATAACATATCTTTTGTAAAATAGATTTAATTAAACTTTTTTCCTAGTTTATTCAGAGTCTATGATAAATGATAATCTTCAAAATATTCACTCACATTTCAGCTCTTGCTTAGATTTTTTAATTTGAATAATTTCTCAATTTTACTGTGATTTCCATTGTTATTTAGTAGAAAAGGCAGTTATATAGTAGGACACTTAATAACATTTATTTAAGACATAATGCTATACATCAAATGAATTGTATTTGCCTAAAACTATATTTGAATGACTATGTTAATATTTAATATTTACATGTTTATATTTGTAAGTTTTATTTCTGTGCACACATAAATTCTGTGTATGTGTGTGCGATAGTTGCTTATTATGTTTTATGGATGAGATGCCAGTCTAATAGTATATGTTCTGCTACCAGATCCTTTCTAGCCAATTTTACTCTAACTTTAATATTTCAGTATGAATATTCATAATATGTAGCAATTTTATAAATGTGCTTGAGTAGGCAGCAATAATTGTCGCAATATGTTGAGAGTTAAATTAACTGAAGAAAACAAAAGTGGCAGGAACTAATTAAAAATCTGCAACAAGAATGAATGGGGATTTTTTAAAGTGCCTTACAAAATGTTTAGTAGCCAATCCATTTGTGACAGAAAAACGTATTATAATTAAGAGATTATTTTTGTTCAGAATATATTGAATATTTCTTGCCCTTTTTACTATTATTTTGGCATTAACAAACATATAAAATAATTATTTGGAACAAATATATCTCTGGTATGACTGGAAAGATTCTGGTTTTAGGGAGGAATAATCAGTAATTGATTAATCAATTTAATAAATAGCTTTAATGAGTGTTTACTATGAACAAATATGCTAAATGGTTTTTAGGATTAAATACTAACTAAAATACCATGTCAATAATAAGCAATGGGGAAAGGACAGTATTTTCCATAAATGGTGATGGGAAACTGGACAGCCACCTGCAAAAGAATTAAACTTGATTAAAAATTAACTCACAATTGCCAAAACCAGTTTGGCTCAGTGGATAGAGCATTGGCCTGCGGACTGAAAGGTCCCAGGTTCAATTCTGGTGAAGGGCATGTATCTTGGTTTTTGTGGGTGCATCCCCAGTGGGGGGTGTGCAAGAGGCAGCTGATCGATGTCTCTCTCATCGATGTTTCTAGCTCTCTATCCCTCTTCCTTCCTCTTTGTGAAAAATCAATAAAATATATTTTTAAAAAATTAACTCACAATAGATTAAACACATGTAAGACCTGAAACATTAAAACTCCTAGAAGGTAACAGCTTTGTACAGCAAAGGCAGCCATTAATAAATTGAAAGTGCAGCCTGCTGAATGGAAGAAATATTTGTGAATCATGTTTCTGATAAAGCACGAATATCTAAACCTACATACAAATCACATACAACTCAGCAGCAGAAAGACACTCTGGTTAAAGAATGGTCATAATACCTGAATATTTTCCATAAAAGATATATAGATGCCCAACAAGTACATGAAAATGTGCTCAACATAACTAATCGTGTGGGAAATGCAATCCAAAACCACAATAAGATATCACCTCACAGCTGTTAAAATGGCTATTATAAAAAAAAGATAAGAAATAAATGTTGGAGAGGCTTTGGAAAAAGGCATATGTATTGTTGATAGGAATGTCAATTGATGTAGCCATTATGGGCAATAGTGTAGAGGTTCCTCAAGAAATTAAAAATAGAATTACCACATGATCCAGCAGTTCCACTTCTGCATGTGTATCTGGGAAAAACAAACCACTAACTCAATAAGATACACGCATGCTCATGTTCATTGTAGCATTATTTAATTAGCCAAAATATGGGAACAACTTAAGCATTAAACAATGGATAAATGGATAAAGAAATTGTGACACACACACACAAATATATATATATATATATATATATATATATATATATACAGCATGTCCTAAATAATGTATATAAACTTTGGATAATTATAAAGGCAATGTTTATTAAAATGCATTTTCATTTGCAAACTGTAATATCTACAGACATTATGCATATATTTTTGGGACATATATATGTGTGAGTATATACATATCCTTTCAATATATGAATATTCATAATATGCAATGATTTTAAAGTGTGCTTGAATACTTAGCAAAATTTGTGTATACATACATATTTATGCATATATACACATATATTACAATTTCTTTTACACGGATATATGATATTGAATATTAGAATATTTGTCAACCTTAAAAAAAACAAACCTGGATAAAATCTCACCATGTATGACAATATGAATGGACCTTGAGGGCATTATACTAAATAAGTCAAACAGAAAAAGGTAAGTACCGTATTATCTCACTTGTATTGAAAATTTAAAAAAACAAGGTCAGAAACACAGAAAAGAGATCAGTGCTTTCCAGAGAAAGTGGGTAGGCGTTATGGGAAATAGGTGAATAATGTCAAAAGTACAAAGGAACAAGTCATGGAGATAAAAGGCACAGCATGGTGAATAATTACTTATTTGAAACAGGCTAGGAGAGTAAATCTTAAAAGTGTCCATCCAAAAAGAACTTTTTTTCCACCCAGGATGGCTCAGTGGTTGAGCGCTGACCTATGAACCAAGAAGTCAAGGGTTTGATTCCAAGTCAGTACACATGCCCGGGTTTTATGCTTCATCCTTATGTTGGACATGCAGGAGAAAACCTAGTATGCTTTTCTCCCATCATTGATGTTTTTATCACTCTCCTCCTCTCCCTTCCTCTCTCTAAAATCATATGGAAAATAAAGTTTTCTGTAATTATATAAGGTGACAAATAGCTAGACTTATTGGGATGATTCAGTGTGCAAAAATATAGAATCATTATATTGTACTCCTGGAAATGATATGATGTTATATGACAATTATACCTCAAATTAAAAAAAAAAGATTTAAAAAATTATTCTGTCCAACAAGTTGTCTAAGATTATTTTAAATGATAACATAACATTACAAAAATATTACAAAAGTAGCATTTTCTTTTGAAGAAAAAGTAAATTGTTAAATGCATCTTGGACATAAAGATTTTATGTATTGGGAGTATGAAAATTTGATGATTTAAACTAGAATTACATTTTTACATTTTTAAATAAAATAAATTACAATGTACCAGGTGTACCAGATGGACTTTTTAATAGATGCTTTTACACTTATGTTGATATATATATATACGATTTGATATGTATGCTATTTTGTTGTATTGACAGCAAGCTTCAAAATTCATATGTTAAATGTTCTGAAAGTGCTAGTATCATAGATATTTTTATGCTTAAAATGTTGTATTTTGTGCCAAAATAAAGAATATTTGCAGGAGGTTTTAATTCATTACTTTATTTTGAAGAAAAGTGCTGCTGAATAAATACTTCAGGAAGCTTTTGGTGAACATGCTCCATCTCAAGATACTGGTGAACTCTGGTTTAACTGCTTTAAAAGTGATGATTTCAATGTGAAAGACAAAGAACATTCAGGTCAACTGAAAAAGTTTGAAGCCCAACAATTACAAGCATTATTAGATAAAGATGTGTGTCAAACTCAAAAACAACTTACAGAAAGATTAAACGTTGCTCAAACAATTTCTGATCATTTACAAGTAATGGGAACGATTTTAAAGGAAGGAAAATGGGTGCCACATCAACTAAATGAAAGACAAATAGAAAACCAAAAAGTCATCAGTAAAATGTAGCTTCAATGGCATGAAAGAAAATCTTTTTGGTATCGAATTGTGACTGGTGATGAAAAGTGGATTAATTTGAGAATCCAAAATG